>PVJI01010661.1:0-59418 GCA_004026765.1 Micronycteris hirsuta | reverse complement strand
TATGAGTTCTTTATATATTTTGGAGATCAAACCTTTGTCAGAGGTATCATTGGCAAATATGTTTTCCCACACTGTTGGTTCTCTTTCTATTTTAATACTGTTTTCTTTAGCCCCACAGAAGCTCTTTATTTTGATAAGGTCCCATTTGTTTATTCTTTCCTTTATGTCCCTTGCTCTAGGAGACACATCATTGAAGATGTTGCTGCGTGGAATATCTGAGATTTTCCTACCGATGTTTTCCTCTAGGACTTTTATGATTTTGTGACTTATATTTAAGTCTTTTATCCACCTTGAATTTATTTTTGTGTATAGTGTAAATTGGTGCTCGAGTTTCATTTTTTTGCATGCAGCCATCCAGATTTCCCAACACCATTTGTTGAAGAGGCTATTTTTACTCCATTTTATGCTTCTGCCCCCTTTGTCGAAGATTAATTGCCCGTAGAGACTTAAGTTTATTTCTGGGCTCTCTATTCTGTCCCATTGGTCTATCTGTCTGTTTTTATGCCAGTACCAGGCTGTTTTGATTACAGTGGCTTTGTAATACAGTTTGATATCAGGTATTGTGATCCCTCCTGCTTTGCTCTTCTTTCTCAAAATTGCAGCAGGTATTTGGCGTAATTTATGATTCCATATAAATTTTTGAAGTGTTTGTTCTGTATCTTTGAAATATGCCATTGGTATTTTGTTAGGGATTGCATTGAATCTATAAATTGCTTTGGGTAGTATGGTCATTTTGATGATGTTGATTCTTCCAATCCATGAGCATGGTACATGTTTCCATTTGTTTGTGTCTTCCATGATTTCTTTCTTCAGTGTTGTGTAGTTTTCTTCATACCTTCTTCTTGACCATCTTTGAAGCATTTGTGCCACACTTTTATTAGTGCAGCACTCATTGCATCATCTCCAAAAGCCTTCTGAATCATCCAAATAGTTTCCATGGAGTAATGTTCAAGCTTAACCGAAAATTTGATGCAGATTTGTTGCTCTGTTCATTCTGTCAATTTGAATGCTATGTCCACACAGTACACACACTCTCTCAACAGAGTCTACTGCCTCCACTGATTAGTACAATGAAGTCGTTGTTCATGCATGTTCATTCCAGTCCACTCTCCTTGGCTGCCAGATTACATCGATGTCGGGCAAATAATTCTTATTATATTAATAATGGCTGGACTTTTTCTGCACAGAACTCATACAGCAAATCCACATGGTTATACAAAGAGTGAACAATTTGAGTTTATACCAATTAACTGATACCACTGAACAGTGTAAAGTGAAAGGTTACTGCCACAAATGTTTTATGGAACTTTCCTTATCTCAGTTTCCCCAACTTGGTCTAACACACTGTAATGTTGCATCTAGTATTGAGAACTTAATTGGCATAAAGTAATGTTCCTTCTCCACCCTTAGATTGTGTGGCCTGTATCTTACACCAGAAGGGATGAGTGCAAGTGGGCTGGAAAAGATATTCTGGTAAGAATAAATCTATGAAATAATTTTAGTAGTTGCATGAAGTAATTTATTACTCTGTCATCATTTTTTTGCTTGTGGATTTAATCACTCTTTAGAAAAAAATGATGGCTTAATTTTGGACACTTACATTTTCATGTAAAGTATTGACAATTTTATATAAAGAAAGTGGGTTAAAATAACAAGACTAAATAAAACAAAACTATGTTCCCTTTGATGATTTTTATATATGCAAAAGAATAAAATGCAATATTGTAGCATATATATTTATAGTAAATCATTCAACCTCTTTGTACAGATTGGTTTTAATATGTTTATTCCTCCTGAATTTCTTTTGAATGATATGAAATATTTTTACCTCTGAGCCATAATTAAATTACCACTCCTTTCTTCTACTTCTTTCTTTTTTTCACTTTATATGTTCCCCATTTTCCTCTCTCCTTTCTTACCTGTCTTCCTTCCTTCCTTCCTTCCATCCATCCCTTAAATAAATATGGATTGAGAAATGGCTATGTAACATACTCTAAACATACATAATTTATTAATTAAAAAAACAAATGACTATATAACAACTTTGTCCTGGTTACTGTGGAACAAAAGATGAATAGCAAGCAATTTCTATAATGTCTTTACCATTGTAAAAATGAGGCCATTGTTCCTGAGGTAAACTTTGGCAGTACAATTAAGTGGGCTACTGGTTTTAGGTACAGCCAGGTATCTGCACAGATCATAAAAGGTGGTTATAATCATTTAAATTAATGAACAAAAAAAATCCAGTACTTAAAATATAATTTAAATTATTTTATGTTCTATCACACATTTTTGGATATCTAAAGCAAAAGTAAATGGTTTAGAAGTTTTGTCTATGCATTAACATTTACAAGAAATTTATTCTATGTGCCAAAAGACGTAAATTGACCTGTATATATGTATATAGAAATATTGATATGTTCAAGGGACAACTTGATTGATTGGTAGCAGCTGCCTAAGATGATGCACAGGCATACCTTGGAGATATTTCAGGTTCAGTTACAGACCACTGTGATAAAGCAAGTCTTGCGATAGAGTGGTAATCTACTCTGTGCTGATGGCCGGTTTTGCCTTCAATCTGTAAAACAGTGCAACGTTAGTGAAGCGCAATAAAGCAAATCTCAACAAAATGAAGTATGTGTGTGCATGTTTAGAATGATTTAGATAGAATTGAGTTCATGGAAAAAGAAAGCTTCAACCTAGAGCCATGTCGGCTGCAGGTGAAGGAAAGCAGGTGAAGGCGCACACAGCACAAGTGTTCACCATCCTGACTAATTTCATATCAGCAAACCCGGAAAATTCATCTTTGAAAATCCCATTTTACATATAGTGATCGTAAATCACATTAACTTCATACTACAGTAAACATTTTTGTGTTTCTACAAAATTGGACAACAAATGAGTGTGTTTTATCATATATTGTACAATCCCAAATGATGAACACAGTGGGGCTATTGGAAAGGAGTAAATACAAAATAGGAATCCAGGGAAGTCCAGAATGTTCTGCTGATGCCCCCAGAACTCATTGTACTTGAGCAAGCACCTTCACTTTTGGGGGGCTTTTGTACCTCCTCCATTAAATGGATTATACATATGTCACAATTGTGAGAAATTATTTAAAAGTAGAAACTACTCCAAAACCATAAGACAAAATATATAAGTGAGTATACAAAAGTATATTAATGTAGAATGCCATAGTTACCATTAATGAATTGTGTTTAAAGATTTCAATGTGGTGGTGACTAAGGGTAGATAAAAGTGGAGATATTACCTGTATACAACTGTGACTTTTAAAGTCACAGACTTTCTCCTTCTCTATGAAAGTTTAACGGGTGAAGACATGCAAAATTATTGAGAATGTTTTCTGTGCCAAGCACTATGATAATTGTATACATAATATTTTAAATATAGTTGTAATGATAACTTTATAAGGTGGGTATTATTACCCCCATTTTCTTAACCATGTAGTGTAGTGATTTAGAATATTCATTCAATTATTTTTCATTGAAAAGTTTTGAGACATTTTGAATACTCTCCTCAAAGTCGGGATCAAAATTTCTGTGCCTCTGATGAAATTTTTGGTGTCCTATGAAATATATGGATTTGAAGTTGCCTATGAACACACAGATAACAAATAATAAAAATTTGAAAAAATTCCTATCTATTCTGGTGTTATCAAGGCTGTGGGCATAATAATGACCAGCTCACAGCATTCCTGTAGGACTCAAACAATAACAAGTAAAATTAGTACAGAGACTGTAATGTATGATGCAAATATTAACTATTATTGTTATTATTATACATATATATTTCTTAGACAGTTTTAAGGGAATTTAGTTTTGCCCTCTTAATGATCATGGTCACTCTAGAGTTACACTGTTCTGAATTCAATTCAATTTGAAAATTGAAGATTATAAGCAGACTTATCTGACAAATTATCTGAATTTTATAATAAGCGCTGAAACCAAATATTGAACATATTTGACTTAGTGATTGAATTAGGTCATTCAGTTTCTAAAAGAGCCGATATTCTTTTGTGTCTGTGGTTTCCAAAATTCACCTCGGTATATTTTTCTCATCTTTTATGACTCTCTTCTCCTCTCCCCTCTTACCCCTCCCCCTTCTCTGCTATCAATATTGAAAAATGAGAGATTCTAGTGTGAGCCCAAATGCAGTTAATTCAGCAGCTGCAATAAAGTCATGATCCCCAAAGTTCCCTGTGGGTAACCCTGATCATGAACTCAGAAGTTTCCACTCTATAAAGGGCAACTTTATTGTATTTTCCAGGCTTACTGAAAACTAAATTAAAAGGAAAAGGGTTTTATAAAACTAAATTAAAAGGAAATAAGACATCATTTCATAACACATAATAAAGATTCTGAAAACTCATACATGATGTTTCATACCTTATAGTAGAGATAGATAATTATGTGTCCACTGAGAAGTGGACTTTTGAAAATTTAATTGTATGAGAATATTAGCCATACTAATCTTTTCAAAATCAACTAATTAGTCTAATATGATAAAATGTTCTGTGGTTATTTGTTTATATTGTGAATTGTCAATTTAATTATTGTGCATTTTAAGTTCTTTTTGTTGATACTTATTTAATGAAAAGAAGAGACAACAATTTTCAGATATTTCAGTTCAAAAAAAAAAATGTAGTATTCCTCTACGGTAAGCAGCAAATGTTAAACTATGTTCAAATAGTAAAATATATTTTCTACTATTTTTCTAGAAACCCATCTTATTCCTTTTATATTGCTTTTTATTGACCTATTATTCAAAATGTATTTTATGCATTTGGAATTTATTTTATTAAAATGTATTTTAATTTTTAGGTAATGTCATTTATGTACTTCTATTTAAATATCCATGTCATTTAAATAGGATACATGGTATTGATTCTTTTTGGACTTCATATACAGACCCATTTTTCTTTCATTTCTTTCTTATATGATTTTAGAATAGCAGTTGGTTGACTCCCCAGGATTTATAACATTTCTTCCTTAATAAACATTCAAACATAAATAACATTAGTATTTTCACCAATAGTTTCTTAAATAACCATTTAGAAAGAAAGAAACCCTTAGGTGAAGAGGTTTTTCATAATTTTCATTCAACACCTGATTTTCAAAGTGATACATGGACAGTTTGATGGAAATTCTGAACTCTGTCTTGAGTAAATAATAGTCAGCTGTGACTTATGGACAATAATTCCTTTCAAAGAGCTCTTGTAATGCTGAAAACCACAAGAATGAGGCTTGAGTGGTTTTTGCAGCCATTGGGACTCCAAGACAGTATTGTAACCAAAATAGGAACTGATCTGAACAATTACAGAAAAGTAAACTAATGACCTCCTTCGGTGCTCTCTTTGGTTTCTAGAAGCTGAGTTTACCTTTTCCCTTCTGGCTTTAGTGTTCTCTCACAAAGCCCTCTGGAAATAAAACTTCTTTAAACAACCAGTCCTGGGGAAACTACTCTCTTCTCGGAATTAGATTCAGATGCAAGGATACAATAATAAATACAATAAGAAAAGCTGGGCAAAGACATTGGTTAATATTATGTACCTTGAGAGTGGGTGAAGAATGTGCCGCTGAGTGTAACATCATACAGAAAATTGAACACTCTCTCCATTCTTCCAGGCAGCAGGGAAATACAAACCATCATTTCTCATGGCTCAGCTTTATGTCAAACACATATGTTAAATCAGCAACTGGAATTCGAGCATCTATTCCACAAAAATGGTCTTTGTGGTAAAGAGGGAATCTGCAGCCTAAGACGATTGCTTAATATTCCCTCTCTCTCTCTCTAGAGAGTGCACATAAAGGTGTCTGATTCTGAGGCTGCTGATGACATTTCTGACAACAACATTAATATAAGTTTCATTTTTCCTCTTGCAGAAGTGAATATGCAGGATATATATGAATACGCTTTCTTTTCTTGGTGGTGTAGGCTCTAAACCTACACATTGTTATGGCATTTCTATATGAGAGGAGTGAACTGTTCATGAACTTTTCCATTGTTGTTACTTGAGAGTTGTAATTTTACAAAATATGTATAATATATAATGTTATTGGACAGAGACTCTGAATAAGGAGATAAATGCCATCCACATATATCTATTCTGACTGCTATTATCCAATTTACTTTCATTTTTTCTATGTTTCTGGTGCTTAAAATCCACTTTGTTGCTCACAATAACATTTCTATTGAGGGATTAACTTCCTTGACCCTGGTTTGCAAATGAAAACTGAATACATGCTAAACTGTTAAAAGAATCTGTTTCAAATCAATAGCTCTCTGACTCTTCTTTGTTTATCCTATTAAGCCATCTCTCTTTGCAATAAAACCAAATGGCAACCGTATGACTGTTAGAAATATTTTGAATATCACTGGAAATCAAAATTTCAACCATCTGAGATGAACAAAAAATCCAATTCTTATAAAATCCCTGTTGTTGGATACATTTCAAAGTAGAGTATCATGCACCTGAATTTTGGGACATTTTTGAAATTCTTGAGGGATTTATTTTTATATTTTTGTCTTTAGTTGTTATTCAATTTTAATGCTATGATATATTATAATATGTTTCTCAAAATATTCTACCTCGAATTGCAGGACCTCAGTACTAATTTTTGCCAAGTGAATGCAATTGAGACTTTAAAGCTATCCATGCATCTGCAGAGCAGTCCAAAATGCATGTTGGTCCTTGAATTTCATTTATTTTTCAAAGGTCAAAGTTGACAACAACTTTAATATTTTTTTAATTTTATTTTAGAGACTTCAAGGAACTATAGAAATTTATTAAATGGATAATTGAATTACCTCCTATTCTATAAAAATTACGTTTTTATTAAATCTCTAAACCCTATATACAATATAATTATTGGGAGAAGATTTTTCATGAGTCACACTTCTGCACATCTGGTGATGAAAGGCACTAACTGCCTATTTTGCAGACTATTTTTACAGATATTTGTTCAGGAAAGAGACTTGGAAGGTACTGTCTCCCTGTGAAGCAAATGACTGGTTTGCAAACAGCCTTGAGAAGTGCAGATAGTGTCTCCACTGGTGCAAAGTGTAGGTGTACTTACATAACATCTCCCTCAGTCTAGTACGTGTTTGACTACTGTGAAACATTCAGAGTCCCTCAACCCAGGGTTCCTCTTCTATGGTCCAACTCAATGCATTTGCCAGTGTCACCTGGCTCTCTTCTCACTGCCCAGGGCGAATTGGAGCTTGGAGAACTGGCATGAGATATGTTAATACTCTTGAGTACAACTGGTTCTGTGAGGAATACAGTCTTTTATCTCTGACCCAGGAGACCTGTATCTTCTGCCAGAGTCCATGAAAGCGTGCCAGGGTAACTGATCTTCCAAGTAAGGCAAAAATCGCAGACCCTTTACAGTTCTTGACAGCATTGATTACAATTGGTTTTCGTGGACACTGTAGATGCTCTCACAAATGAAAGACTGTGGTCAGGTTATTCAGTTTTAAACATGACTTCCATAATAAAATTTGATGACACTCCAGGTGTGCAGACAACTTATTTTTTGATGAAGGCCAATGAATACCTTGTCTTTTACATATCAGAGAAATAACCACAGGTTTTCATGTGCTCCTGCATGCAGGTGTATTGCTGCTTGGGGTAAATTTCAGGGAAAGTAAACAAAAGGGTTACAGTTTTAATTTGGCGTTCAGAAATGGTAGTGATGAAATTAAGAACAATCTAACAATAGCCAGAGGGGAGGGGGGAGGGGACTGTGGGGAGAAGGGTTTTCAGGAACCACTATAGAGGACACATGGACAGAACCAAGGGGGAGGGTGGAAGAAGGGGAGGGAGGTGGATTTGGAGGGGGTGGGGGAAGGGAGGGGGAAGGATGCAGACGACTGTAATTGAACAACAATAAAGTAATTAAAATTAAAAAAAATAAATAAAGTCCTTTCTTTTCATATAAAAAAAGAAATGGTAGTGGTAATAATAATAACTAGCACTTATTGAAAACTTTCTATATATACTTGGCATTGTTCTAAATGCATTATTTTTATTAGTTCATTTATGTAACTCATATTTAGATACAAGATACATATTTCAAGGCAACTAGATGAACCTGTTTTGTGTCTTAGGTAAGAGATACATGGGAAATGAAGCTTCACCATTAAAATTGCTTTAGGAGCTAAGTTTTATTCATATTTTTTTAAAGATTTTATTTTTATTTATTTTTAGAGAGAGGGGATGGGAGAGAGAAAGAGAGGGAGAGAAACAGCAATGTATGGTTTCCTCTCACATGGCCCTCACAGGGACCTGGCCTGCAACCCAGGCATGTGCCCTGACTGGGAATCGAACCGGGACCGCTTGGTTCCCAGCCCGCGCTCAATCCACTGAGCTACACCAGCCAGGGCTTTATTCATATTTTTAACTTATATGTTCTACTGATACAACAAAGGGTGATGGTACTCATTGTGTCTGAATTGCCATGGATCAAGTCACAGACATATGAACTTTATTTTTTTGGAAATCTTTGATTCTGCATTAAAATTTAAGTGCATTTTAAGTTTATATTTGCAAAGTATTTAGCCTAGCACTTATAATTGAGACATTATATAAATACTCTCAGAGGGCTTGGGGATTTTGATTGTGTTCCTTTTTATTAGAAATTTCAATTGTATCATTATGTGGCTGAAATTAAATGCAACTATTTGTCATTGACAAATTATTATTTAGATTTGATTGGACACCATGTTTCACCCACACATCAATATACATGTTTTTTAGAGTACAGTAAGAATTTTTCACTCCGTAAGTTTCATTGGAACGATTTGGACAGTTCCTATGGGACCAGGATTTTAGCCAATGTTATCTCACTGCATAGTTAGCAGATTGTTCCGAGGCCATGTGATGTGTAGTTTCTAGCAGTTGTCACTAGTATTTTGTTTCTTTATATACTTGATAATCTTCATGAATAAAATTCTACTTGTTTCTGAGGATACCCCAACTATCATAACATAGATTTAACAAGAACTCTGAAAATACTTTTCTTAGATACTCTCTCAATGACTCAAGGCAAATAAGCTTTGGTTAACTTTTTAACTGCTTAATTTGATTTGGAAATGTAGCAATAAAAAGCCACTTTTTATGTCGACAAGACATCAAGAAACTTTCTTAAAGTTTTATTTATATCATTTAATTTTTTTAAAGATTTTATTTTTATTTATTTTTAGAGAGAGGGGAAGGGAGGGAGAAAGAGAGGGAGAGAAACAGCAATGTATGGTTGCCTCTCACATGGCCCTCACGGGGACCTGGCCTGCAACCCAGGCATGTGCCCTGACTGGGAATCGAACCAGGACTGCTCGGTTCCCAGCCCGTGCTCAATCCACTGAGCTACACCAGCCAGGGCTATATCATTTAATTTTTATAAGTTTATACTTGCTGCATTTTTCAACAACAGTGAGAAAAACAGGATGCAGCACTGGCTGGTGTGGCTCAGTGAACTGAGTGCTATCCTGCAATCCAAAGGATCACCAGTTCACTTCCCAGTCAGGACACATGCCTGGGCTGCAGGCCATGTTCCCAGTAGGGGGCACACGAGAGGCAACCACACATTGATATTTCTCTCCCTCTCTCCTTCCTTTTCCCTCTGTCTAACAATAAATAAATAAACAAAAAATCTTTAAAAAAAGAAAAACAGGATGTAAAATACATTATGCTAGGTACATATTATGAACTAACTACAATCAAGTAAAGCCAATGAACAGTACAAATGTGATAATTAGACAGATAGCACAATATAAAAGAAAATATAAACCAAAAATAGATATTATCAACTTCCCTGCTCTATATGTAATTTCAAAGTGAAAATTGTTCAAAGCTTCTTTAAATAGAAGAGAATTACATTGGGCAACTTTTGCTAATATCATGGTCCATAGTGGCTATGTGTATAGTAATTTTGACCAAGTTTGAAAGTTTCAAGTAATTTGCAAGAAAAATGTTTATAAAATATTAAGCAGTATTTCTAGAATTTCAAAATAAATAGTCAATCTAGAAGTGAAAAACCAGTCAAATGAGAGCCTTAACTGAAATGAACATTTAACTAAAATGATTTGGTAGCTTAGTGCAGGGGCCTTTATTTAGTTTATCACATCATTCAAGCCACTTTAGTTCAATTAACATAAATACACATACATACTTAAATAACTAGCCATGAAATTATGCCATTTGTTGTCCTAGTTTAATCAGAATTAAAAAAAAAAAATCTGAGATTAAAAGAAAACAAAACAAAGCATTAACATGTAAAGGTGAATTGATTTTATTATATCACCATTGTTTTTTTTTATTTTAAATTACTTTATTGTTGTTCAATTACAGTTATCCGCATTTTCTCCCCTCTCCTTCCCCCTACCCAATCAAAACCCACCTCCCTCCCTTGCTTCCACCCTCCCCCTTGGTTTTGTCCATGTGTCCTTTATAGTAGTTCCTGAAAACCCTTCTCCCCACAGTCCCCTCCCCTCTGGCTATTGTTAGATTGTTCTTAATTTCAATGTCTCTGGTTATATTTTGCTTGCTTTTTTCTTTTGTTGATTATGTTCCAGTTAAAGGTGAGATCATATGGTATTTGTCACTCATCACCTGGCTTATTTCACTTAGCATAATGCTCTCCAGTTCCATCCATGCTGTAGCAAAGGGTATAAGCTCCTTCTTTCTCTCTGCTGTGTAGAATTCCATTGTGTAAACGTACCATAGTTTCTTTATCCACTCATTTGCTGGTGGGCACTTAGGTTGCTTCCAGCACTTGGCTATTGTAAATTGTGCTGCTATGAATATTGGGGTGCACAGGTTCTTTTGGATTGGTGTTTCAGGGCTCTTAGATATTATTTCACCTTTCTTAATAGTGAAGGTAAATTTATCTGCCAAAATAGACAAAACAGCCCACTCACCACTTCATATGGCAGATGTTTAAAAACCTCAAGTTACAAATTCAAGATTAGATGGCTAATATTATAATTAGAAGACAATTAAATCTTAGTTTTACTAGCTATATCCCTTTGAAGAAGAGATTTCTAACATTCCTTAGTAAATGCTGAGGTATTAGGAAGACATGATTATGGATGATCTGATGTCAGCACAGAGTTAAAAGAAAAAGGTACAAAACATTACTGTTAGATAAGTATGGGACAGCTTAAATAGAGAGAAGGATGAAGTGAGTGACAGGAACAATCTCACGGATTACTGCTTTGGCATGAAGATGCTAGTGTTCATTTTGCTTGCCAAATAAATTGACCAGAGAAAAAGAAAATCAACAGATTAACTTCAGGAATTAAGCTTATTAATGGATTTCCATGCAGAAATGAATCTACCCATCGTGATAGGAAAAGGCTTTCCCAGCTGCTGGATTATACATTAAAATATTTCTAAACAAACTGCAGATAGGCTATAGACTTTGTTTCTTTTTAAATGAATGTTCATTGACCTGAGGCAATACTGTGCTGTACCCCTTCATTTTGAGCTAATTTGTATTTGACCCAGAACAAGTTGTTAGGTTTAATCATGAACTAAATATATTTGAGTAGAAATTGTTCATCTTCCCAGTCTTCTCTCCTTTTTCTTTTATTTATAGTAAAATTTCACTGTTCCATCCATAATTTAAGAACCTGGAAAGAGGTAATTGGAATTGGAGGTAAATTATATTCTTTTGTGAAAAATGTAATTATCAGAAGTTAGTTAAAAACACCTCAACTCTCTCTTAATTTTCATGCATGGAGCAGTTGTTTTGACAGATGGGTGGACTTTATTTTTGTAACCGTCCAGGAAAAGACTGTGTAACGCAGTCTAATCAGTGCTACATATTTGTAATGTTTGTTTTTGAAGCACTGTGCATTTGGCTCCTGTATCATTTTCAGGGGGTAGACATTTTCTTTCCAATTTATTTTTCCAGGCTAATATCTCTATGTGTAATTCCTCTGAAATTACACATTTGATCTGAAAGCACTAGAAATCCTTAAAAGAATAAGTGTGAATGGTTTGTCACTAAGGATGATGAATCATTGCTCCTCAGGTGTGGCCCTGGGGTTTACTGGTTTATAACTGCCTCTACTTTTACTTCTAGGCTAAGTTAACAATTTATAATGCTGTGGGTCTGGAGTGCATTTCAGTGAAATAAAACATCAGTGTGGTTGCCTGACTCTCGGGAAGCCAACTTGTTGCTAAGCTTGTCTGTGTATATCAACTTAAATTCCAAAAAGGATCAAGGTTTGAAAATGAATTCATTTTGAACTGATTACATTCTCTTTATTACGTTGTAAATCCGCCAGTGCTGAGCAATGCAGTGCAGCCGTTCAATGCCAAAAAGTACATTACATTCTGAGGTTTAAGAATCGTCATGGTTCAAGAAAAGGTCAGGAACACTCTTCTTCTGTCTCCCCAGAACAGAAATGTGTGAAGTGTGTTTCCTCTTTTTGCCACGCTTCCTTCTTTTATAACGGAATGTCCAGGCTGCCTCCAAATAAAATGAATATCCTGTTTTGGAACACTCAGAAACCTTGGCAGCAATAAGCTAGAGAACGAAGGCAAATGAATGATAGGATTAATACTCTTTTATGTAGGTTTTTTGTTTAAAGAACAAATCCTTACTAACAATGTCTCTTTCAAGTTTTGGGTTTTTTCTCTCCAGCCCTTTTAATTCACTGTTTCCTCCTCATTATTGTTGGTGCATTTTCTCGAAGCATTTGAACCAATTTTGAAAGTATTTAATTCAATTTCTTTGTTTCATTTCAGTCTTAACACACCATAAAGCCAGGAAATTTCTCTCCATTTTATTTGCATCAACCTTCACTTCAAAATAATGTTGAGCTGGCCTCCGGGCACGGCAACACTACAACCTGCTGCCAACGGGGGAGTTCAGTGGGAAATGAAAGGGATCATTCCAGGCCTCAGGCCAACAGGGTGGGTCCCGCCTCTCTGTAGCACAGATAGACGCCTTTATCGGCCTTCCCGGTGGTGAGAACAGTGTGCAGCATTTGCCAGGTTTCACAGCTATAGTTCTGATGTTGATTTTTTTTCCAGCTGCTCTGTAGAGGAGTAGTCGTCACATTATAGAAGTTCTTCTTTGACAGCTCGCAGAGAACAAATTAAAATTATGATATTCAGTGTGACTCTCTTCCATAGTTTTCAAGAACCCCAAGAATTTTTCAATCATTAATTTTTTCCAATTAGTTATCCAATCTATAAGAGATAAGAACCCACAAATTCTATGATTTTAGGATTCAAAAGAGTTACTGAGGTGACACGGGCCTTCATTTGTGGTCACAAATATCCATGTTTGTAAGGTATTTCCTTCCTTTTATTTTTTTTTTTATTATGAAGAATTACAGCCTATTCTTAAATTTCTAAGACACATTTAAGTATTACTAATAGGATTAGAGAATTCAGAATTGCATGAATTGTCTTTAAAGGCATGGCAGACAAACTGTAATCCTGTTCTTTTGTAAAATGAACAAAACATCCATCTGGGACTACCACTATTATTTATTAGAGTATCCATTTGCTTACCAATATACATGCAGCCAATTTCTTGGTTCCAACATATGGTGATGGAACTGGTTATTTATAATCTTGAATCAACCCACAGTCAGGGATGACTATCTTTATACAAAAGCAGAGTGTGTGGCCACCTATATGTTTCCAAGAAAGCGATGCACTAAAACAGTTTCCTGAAAATGAGTTCTTTGCAAATGACTGAATTTTCTTAAAAGTACAAATAAATCCTTTGGGTAAGACCCATGAATGCTTCTTTTGTCAATGAGTTTATCAGCTGTTTCCCTCCGGGCAGCCTCTTTCCTCTGCCCAAGCATCCCTCTTGGGGAAAGAGGAGTGACTGTTACAGAATGGGAACTTTGTTGCTAAGAGTCTTAGAAGTTAACTTGTATCAGTTTCACAGTTTTCCTTAAGATGTACCCTGTTCAAAGTGAAACATGGCTGAGCTCCATGTCCCCTTTACATGAGGAAATTTTTCTTTATAGCAACTTGAAAAATCAGTTTGATTTCAGTGCTTAGTTTTATATGTTGTAATGCTTTACCAGACAAAAGTAAAAATCAGGATCTTAGTAGCAAAAAACAGCATGAGAAATGAGATGTTTTTAGCAGTTACTCTCCTAAACTTCTCAGCATATGTTAAGAAATCATGAGGAGTCATAATGTGAAATTTATATAATTCACTGTTAGGGCAATATATTTATAGCACATCCTCAGGTTTTATCCGAAAAGTCAGTGATGATGGGAAGCAATATTTTGAATTTCAATATCAATTATTCCAATCAAGTTTGGTTGTCTGTCCCCCTTTTTAGGGGAAGAATAGAATTAAGGCCAATATGATCAGATGTAAACACAGAATAGAGATGTCACATGGAAATGTAGTTAAAGTATTGTAACACCTCAGTCATAAACTCCCACTGACTATAGCTCCAGTGCATTCTGGGATGTCACTTTGTAAGTCACAGAGAGTGACTTTGGGACTGTTACCCAAGTAGAGGTGCCAGGACCAACCCAGTCCTCTGGTGTGCTTCCCAGCCTTGCTTGTACTGTAGTCTGCTTTTGATCTTTATCTGCACTTCTAGTTACATATTTGGGTCTTAACTCCAAATGTTTTTAGGCAAAAACATTCAAGTAATTAGGAAAGTCTACAAGCAATAAAAACAATATTCAGTACAATTTTGTTTATCACATGAGTACTCAGATATTTTCAAAATAGATATGTATTCCATGATGAACTCATATTTTCTATTTTCTACTTATATGTATTCCATTTTTAAGATTTGTGATTTGGTGGTAGACCATAACATTTTTGAAGCTATTTGTAGAGTTTGAGGTTTACTTCATACAATATTAATGTAGATTCATCTATTTCAAATATTTTTGCAAAAATTAAGTATTTCTTGCTTGGGATTTTTTTGACAATAAAAGTATCCAACTTATATTATGAATATCTGACATTTTCCCTCAAATCTTTCCTGAACAGGGGTAATAGTAAAATATTAAATTCCATTGGACTTGCATATAGAATACAATACCATAATTTACTGTGGTATAAGTGCACTTTTTGCCCAAATTTTTGCCCAAATTTATTATGTGCACTTTTTGTCCAAAGTTTTGAGGGAAAATTAAGGATGTGCATTATACATAGGTAGTACTAATTCCATATCTATATAAATGTTTTAAATTCTTTTATTTATGCTTATGCACTAATAGTGTAACTCTGGAAAGCAATAACGGTACCCATATGCAGAATAGTACCCTGGAATATACTGGATAATTGGTTTTGTTGAATTTATGACAAACTTTCATTGAAAGCAGTTTGGGCTAACAATTCAACAAAATGAAATGAAGAGCAACATATCCTTATCCACAGAGTAAGCTAGATGATGCTCATTGTCATCCACTTGATAAGACAGGTGATGCCAACGTTATTACCATGTGGTGAGCAGCGCACAACACTTCTCTTTGTACACTTCTGGCAGGCTATCGGAAAATCCCTTGGAAAATGTTGACAGTTTTTTTTTTTTTACATTGCAAGCTTTAAGCTAAAAGTTATTAAATATGCTAAAAAGCGTGGCAACAGAGCTGCCGAGGGACACTTTGGACCTCGTCCCACGGAGAGTGTCAGCAGATTGTGGAGCAAGAGGAAGAAAAGCTCCTTCAGATGCCTAAACAGAAGAAGGCAATGCGAGGGAAACCTCCCAGAAGGCCAGAGGTGGAGCAGAAGGTGAAGACCTGGATTTTGGAGCAGGTCAAACTGGGATCTTTATTTTGACAAAGATGGCACAAGGAGAATATCAAAGGATTGCACAAGAAAAAAAACATGGGTGGTTTCTCAGGGACACCTAAACGGTGTTTTAACCTCATGAAGAAAAAAGGTTTGTGCATAAGAACACAAACAAAACTTGCTCCCAAACTTCCAGCAGCCTAAGAGAATCAAGTTCTGGAATTTCATTCTTATGTTACCAGTCTTCACAAGATTGACAACTCTGAGCTGTCCCAATCGCCAATATGGATGAGGTTCCATTCACATTTGATGTGCCATACAACCGAACTGTGGGCGTCCAAGGAGCGAAGGCCGTGGCTGTTAAAACCAGTGCTCACGAGAAAACACATTTCACTGTTATTCTGTTGTGCAGATGGGACAAAGCTACTACCTATGATCATCTTTAAAAGACAAATGTTTCCAAGAGAAAAGATTACAAGTGAAGTTACTGTCCACGTTCATGAAAAAGAATGAATGAGTGAAGAAGGCATGAAAACCTGGTTTAACAAAGTCTGGTTGCGAAGGCCTGGAGGGTTCCTTAAAAAACCGGCTTTGCTTGTTTTTGATCACTTCAAAGTCTATGTTACACAAAGTGCAAAAGCAATCACAGTGAACTTGAAAACCCAACTTGCTGTGATACCTGGTGGGCTAAGCCAACCTCAACCTCTTGGTTCCAGCCAACTGCAACCTCTTAATATGTCAGTAAGCAAGCCCTTTACGGATCTAATGAAGAAAGAATGGATGGCTCGGTAAAGAGTTAATACCTGCAAGCAGAATCAAGAAAGCATCCATCACCCAGGTTTGCGATTGGACCTTAAGATTGTGGAACAATGTCTAGAAGGAAGTGGTTGTGAAATCATTTAAAAAATGCGGCATCAGCAATGCTATGGATAGAAGTGAGGATGATGAAATTTACCGAGATGAGGAAAGTGACCCTTCAGAATACACCAGTAATGTAGATATTGAAGAAGACAATTCTTCTGACATTGAGAGTGACAAAGAGTTCTTGGCCTTCTATGATGCCTAAATATTGTAAATTTGGTACCAGTACATAAAATTGCTTGTACTTTGTATCTGTTCTTGTGTTTTGCAATTATTTGCTATATAAAATTTCTTGTACCATATTATGTTCAAAAATAAACGCTAAAATTCCTTTGTAATACAAAAACAAGTATCTAAATATAAATAAATAAAAATTTGAATTAAAAAATTAAAATGAAAGTTTTTTTTTAC
Organism: Micronycteris hirsuta; assembly: GCA_004026765.1. Classification (NCBI taxonomy): domain Eukaryota; kingdom Metazoa; phylum Chordata; class Mammalia; order Chiroptera; family Phyllostomidae; genus Micronycteris; species Micronycteris hirsuta. The sequence goes on along the minus strand of PVJI01010661.1, from coordinate 42,388 downwards.
TGGAAGTTTGGGCCAAATATGTGAGTATGCATTATACATGTCAAACTATGTGCCTGTAAAAAGAATATAATAATTCTGTTCATTTTATTTTTTAATGCCTTATTCAGAAAATAAAATGCCAAGAATGTCTGAACTTCTATAAATAATAAGATATGACTAGAATTTCCTCATCAGTAATTGTCTGTTACCTGGGGGATCCACAGCTCATTGGGCAGGCATCCCATGAATGAGTTCATGATGTCTATGAACCTCTGGAAAGTATTTTTTTAATTATATCGAATCTACAAAACATCCTTTAGCCTACAGATGCGCCAAACTCTAACACCTTCTTTATCTCATCTTAAATCTACTCAAACTGTCTGTGAAGCTAATGTGATATTTTCAGGAGTAGGCGGCTCTAACTTCTTGGGGTCTGCAGAGCTCACTATCAAGCAGCGCTTTTGAAGTTCAAAGTCATTTTAAACTTCAGAAGTCAACATCATGGTTACTATTGATATTTAGGCTTCATATTTTAAGAGAACTTTATATTATCCTTTATTTTTGTTTTCCTTTGTAAAAAGAAATTTGAAGTTGGATTTTGCAAAGAAATTTTCACCATTGTATTATTTATCTATTATTTTAATTAATCAAATAATTTGCTGTTCTCATTTCTCAAAAAGGTACCTTTGATTATTGGTTATCTATAACTTTATTCTCCCTTTGAATAAATTGCAAATAATTTCATTAAAAAATTAGTGAAAGAAAATATTTTATTTAGCCCCCCCCAAAGAGTAAGAAGTTCTGTGCTTTTAGTTCACATAATATGAGCAAACAATAGAATTTTTAAGCCCTAAAAATGCTGTAAAAATGGACACCAAAAAATCTGTTCAGTCATACTTGGCACTCTCGAGGATATCTCAGTCATGCTGAGTGCTAAAACTCACTGGCTTTCCTTTTGTCTTCCAGAAAGAATGTGCTAATTTCATCAAGGTGCTCAAGGCTTACAATCAGACTCACTTGTACGCCTGTGGAACGGGGGCTTTTCATCCAATTTGCACCTACATCGAAATTGGACATCATCCTGAGGTAAAGCTGGCTTTCAAAAAATAGCGTTTGCCATGACCCTTTTCTATTCAGATGCTTCACCACTAATCTCTTCAGTTCATTTAGCTTGTGGTTCACTATTCAGTGAGACCTGCTTCAAATTCAGAGGCTGTTATTAATTTGAATCTGTGAATGCAAAAACAATGAGACCATCACTCAACAATAACTATGGAACAGGAGGAAGGAAGGAAAAAGCACTTGCTTTCGCCCTGGATTACAGAGTGCAGTCCGTTTTCCATGTGCAGCAGATGTCAGCAGGCTGAATGCACAGTGTTTTCTCCTTCTTTTGGGTATTGCCAGCTTCCCCCTCCATTGCCATGCTCAGTCAGGAGTGTCTGCCACGCCAGTTGTTTGCTTCTGCCTAGGGATGAAAAAGATGCCATACATGTGCACAGCGATCTGCTCTCATGTTTGATCTAAATTATTTACACGTGTGTTCTTGCTTGGCTAAGTGATGCTTTTATATTTCTGGCTACTATTTTAGTGAAGTGGGAAAAAAATGTTTCTTTAATGTATCTATGATTCCTAAAAGATGTTTTAGTCAGAAATTTTAGTGAGGAGATTAAAAATTAGGTAAGTGTAAGTAAAAATTGAAATTAGGGGAGTATTTAAAGAAAAAAGTTACTGATATTAAAAGCAGCTTCATGAAGTGGGCTTATCAATAGCCTTTAATTATAAGCCCTCTTATAATTTCTGGCTCAAAATGCTTCGAATAAAAGTGTTCATGCAGTGATAAAATCATTTGTGACAGAATTTGCTTCCAAATTGGAACTCAGGAACACTCATCAAATGAAGACTTTGTTCCCAGAATGTTTCTGGAACCCTAAAAAATATATAATTTACATGCTAGCCACTTCTTTATAACTTAAACTCGGACTCTACATTTTCTTAAGATGTCCTAAATCAACACAAATGTTCTTTCAACCCAAAGGCTTAGAAATCAAATTGATGTTGTGACACTGTTTTAGGAATTATTTCTTGCATGTGGTTCTGAAGACTGTGTACACAGCTTTTTAGCACTTTCTAGATAAATCCCACCCTCTTTGTCTCCTTATCAGACATTTCCAATAGTCAGGCACCCTAAAACAGGAACCTGGGGTGATTGTTCCCTTTTTTACTATATTCTGGAGATAGCTCTAGAAAATTCCTTAGTATTATATTGCACCTCTTGCATCTGGCAGGCATCACCCTGTCAGAGCAATGGCGTCAAGGGAGCTGAGCTCCCAGCACAGGTTAGTGGAAAAGACGTGGGCTTTGTCGTCACCTCTGACTTTGATCTTGTTCTACAACCTACTAGCTGTGGAGCACTGGAATAATCATTTAACCTTTCTGAGACTCTGTCTCACAATAAGTGAGACAAAACTAAACAAATCCTCTTTGATCTTTGGTATTCATATGTTTTAAGTGAGAGGTTGACTATTTACCTCCCACTTTCTTCCAACCCTCCTAGCAGGGCCCGACCCATTGACATTTTTGCTATAGAAACTCAAGCAGTTCTAATCCCATCATTGTTAGAAGCATGTCCTCTGGCCTCACACTGCAGGGCTTTTGTCCGACCTCTGTTCAGTACTCGATGCTTGAAATGGAGCAAGCTACTCTCTTTTCTCCGTGTCTCTGCTTCTAATCTAGAAAGTAATAGGGAATGGCCCATACCTTATGCCGTTGTTATGAGAGTTGAACATCGTCTAAAAGGTTGTAGGTGCTGACAATGTCAGTTATCATTTTTCAAATATAAACTTGCGTCTCAGGGTCGAAAGCCATTCTCTTTTGTGTTAGTACTTGAGTGTCACCTTCACTTCCTCAGAGGCTGTAAATGATGGCACAGGGCTCTCCCTCCTGCCAGGTGACTCTGCCCTTGTCTTGCTTTCCCTTCATTTTTAAATTTGAAGCTTAGAGGACCATAAGTTAAAATGCCATATATTCCTGCCATATTTTTTTCCATTTTCCCAAAAATGTCCATTTTGTTTTCTTTTTGAAGTTACTGTTTTGTACAGTTTAAACATATTCCTTCTCGACTCATCAATTAATTATTCATCCCTGACTTATGGGTAAGTGGGGGTGGGGGTGGGAAAGTACAGGTTCTGAAGCCCAGCCATTTACTAGGGCAAATGGAGGAGGCCATATCTTTGGTTGAAATAAATAAATAAATATCCCATGTGATCTCCTCTGATGTGGGATATTGTGGTGCAAGTATTTTTATAACATTCTGTAACTCAGACCCTTTGAGAGAGGTCTTCTTTAAGAAGCTCAGTGATCTTTATCTGTGCGGCAACTATATATTGGGAAGTACTGTCCCACGCTGTTTAGGAGGTCAGCAAGATGATGGTTATTCAATTACCTAGGGTATTTAGAGTAGTCTAGACAGTCTATCTAAGAATTTGTGGAAAAGAAATTATCAAGACAATTTGTCTAGATGACATAAAATTTAATTTTCAATGCTTAAGCTTCCTTAAGAGAGAATCTGTTTTAAATTGATATATACTGGTACTTAGGATACTACCCTTGGGTTTAAACAGTTATGCTGTTTGGGGAGTTTGGTAAAGGAGACAATGTGTGCTTCATGCCATTAGGAAAAGAATAAGAAAAATGGAAGGATTGGAAGAATAAGAAATAAAATAGCAATCAGATCAAGGGCAGGAATTTTAGATTAGAGTTCATAATCTTTAATGAAGTTTGAATTCAGTACTTTATTTGCAAGGATGGTTTTTCAGATAAGAACGGGACATATTTTTGTCCTAGATTCTAGTTTAGAAGTAACATGTCTACTCTGCTATTACCTGCCCCACACTACATAAAATAATGAAATAGTTTCCTTAAACTCTGCCCAGCCCTTATATATTTTAAATAATTTTATTAAAAAAAAAGGATATTTTGTTTTTTGCTTTGTCATAGCTTTCATGGACATTCAGTTTTAACATTTATTTTTTTTCTTTACAGTGTTCTTCGTTTAAAATAACTTGTCTTACATTTAGTTCCCAGGGTTGTTGAAACTCATTGTTAGAAAATGGCCTTATAGGCTACTATTCCAGGTGGCCAATAGTCACCGAAATAACGATATCACTTTTTTTAAATTTTTAAATGACTTCATTGTTGTTCAATTACAGTTGTCTGCATTCTCTCCCCTCCCCTTCCCACCCCACCCCCCGGCTCCCTTCAAACCCACCTCCTTCCCCTGCTTCCACTCTCCGCCTTGGTTCTGTCCATGTGTCCTCTAAGTAGTTCCTGAAAACCCTTCTCCCCACAGTGCAATATCACTTTTGAAGTAAATCAACACTACCCTTTCTCATTTAAAAACTTTATATCTTATTGGGGGAAATTAATAATTATTTTTAAAAATGATAAGCAGTTTGCAAAATAGTCTACTCATTTATTCTTCTGTTAAGCAGACATTATTTTACTTTCCTCACATTTTAATAGCAGTACTTACACTCCTGATTTCTGTATTTCCAAACCTACCCTTGCTGTACAGTGAATACCCTCTGACCACACACAGTATGTCATTGATTGCTGTATTAAATAGATACTCTGTTTCCTGTAGCACTTTGGGGAATTGGTAGACATATTAATTAACTCCAGTTCCATAAGATGCTTGTCAATCAATTCCTGGGTATCTGCCAATAGTACTTGACACTGCAGATAACTGCCCGTGAGGTCACATACTTCATACACATGTATGTGTTTATCATAAAAATGCATTCAGAGTTCATGGAAGGAATGATTCAGAGCTAGAGTACAGATGAGTTTTAAGTTTAAACTGTTAGCATCCATGCCACTCAAATGAAAATTGTAAGTCATCCTTAAGAGAGAAAATATTCTCAAGTGGCTTATGGTATATAGTATTTCCTCTTCAAACTTACATCCGTTAAAAAAAAATATGTGTGGATTTAGGACAAGTATAGCTTTTCAAAGAAGTCTCTGGATGTTTTTTCAGATTCCAAATGGGTCTCTTCTATTTACTGAGCAGGAAATCTAAAGAAAGATGGACTCATATGAGAGCTGGAAAACATTAACTCTATAAATACTCTCATAATCTCATGACCTCGATTTATGATAGAACCAAAAGGACATTAAGAAATGCAATGAAGCTTAATTGTCATCTGCAAGGTCATTTCTATAATGACAACCAATATATCTACATATAAAATACAATATTTTGTCAGGTTCTTCCCTTCCACCAAGAATAAGAGTTTGCTTTTATGCAAAACTTTGAATCAAATGCTTTTAGTAACAGTCCCCTTGGCCTAAGTGCTATTTAAGTGGTAGCTAGTGATCTGTTAACTAATTTATACATTTAATTTAACCTCTTCTAATTGAGTTATCTTTCAATTTTTTATATTATTTAGCCCAACAGACACAAGTTTATTGACGTGAAGAAATACCAAAGCTAACAAATTTAGATATGTTGACAAAACAAGGAGGAGTTTGTTTTGGGTAGACAACATCTTTTCATCTTTCTCAGATCCTACATTGGAGACTGTTTACTTTCTAGTAGGCTAACCTAGGTGGGAAGAGTCAGGATTCCTTGGTGATTTCTTCTTGGCTACTCATTATGTCCCAGAGGCAGTGTATTGCTCATTTGCGTCACCACCCTGAGCCAGATGCAGGTGGAGCAAGTCCATAATGGTTTCTAGGATTTTTCTTTCCTTGTTTTTCAATACTTGAATCATGTTGGAAGGTGGACCTTTACAAGTTATTGTGCTTAATAAACTTGTTTTCCTTGAATATTTGATACATAAACACCATAATTATGAGAATAACATCCTTTTACCCTCTACTGTTTATTTAGTTCAGTGTAAAAACTTATTTTTCTCATAGTATTTTGTTCCTAAGAACAATAAGAGATAAAAATAGATATGTTCACATTGATTTCTTAACTCGTAGGATATGTAGCTTCATGTTTTAGCAGATCTGGTTTACCTATTGCCAAAAAAATAGTTTGGAGAAAAATTAAACAGTTTTCTAAAGGACATATTGTTACAATGATATCATTATTAATTATTTATTAAAATTAATTTTATGTATGGTACTCAGTTTCTGAATAGCATCTTCATTTACAACACATCGATATAGACATAAGGACTTAGTCATATACAGCCAGTAGCACACATATTTTTTTTCTATTTTTCATGAACTATCTAGATCAATGATCTTACTTTTACTGGAGCTAGCCTGTCCCTGGAGCTCACCTCCCAACTTATTCTTTCTCTTATCGTGCCCTCTTAGATTCCTCAACACTCATTCCCCCCATAGAATCTATTTTAACAGGAAATTTCTATCCACAAAAACTTTAATTTTTTATCAACATTACCTTTTACAAGACACAAAAACCCATTCCCTGTTCACCTGTTGGTCCCTTTCGTCTTATTTGTTCTCTGTTTTCCATTACAACCCTTTCTGTGCACTTGAACTCTAGTTCTGTGTTTTCTTTCCTCTATCTTTTGGTCTCCTTGCCTATATTTCTTCCCTTGAAATCAAAGTTTAAGATAGGAGACGTACAGCTTGGATATAGAGGTCATAAGAAAGGTGTTAGTTTGATACATAAGAAACATCAGAAAATAACAGGATAAACTTAGACTGAATTTCCACAAATCAGAGTACATTTGCTTCCTCTTGCTGTGTGTTTCAAATCGGCATCAGCAATTTATCCAGCAGATTTATTTAAAACCATGATAGTTCACTTTGATGATAATCTGAAATATTATATAAGTATATTCTAAAATATTTGGATAACTACCACATAATCATGTAAAATCTGAAGACTTCAGTATTTTTTTTTTGCTTGAGGTTATGATCATGTGAGCACCAAGAATATTCCTTTAATTTTTTTGAGCTAATGAGAAAGAAACAATGGTTGACTCCATAAGCAAATGCTATAGTCCTGCCAAGTAAAGGCCAAAGTAAGGTCACAGTGGGCTGTATGAAGTAAGATGCTGCTGTGGTTCATATAGAAAAAAGTGGTTTGGGAATGAAATCATCCCAGAGCACAGGGAAGGGTAGGACCACCAGCCCTCAAGTCTGTAGCTTCTAGTTACTAGAACCATGTTAATATTATAAGATGTTTGCTTTTTAGAATATGCAACAGTATCATTGTCACATTGCATTACTATTGCTAACTTTAATTGTATATGTTTTCCAGCTTTGTTGGTACTTACTTTTAACCAAGTATGTATACATACTTTGATTTACAATTCTATAAATGTAGGTGCTATTAGAAAATATACAAAGTAAGGTAGGTAACTCTGGCAACACTCTAAGAAGATACCTTGTGGTGCTTTTTAAGCAGGTAGTGTCACTTGTTCCCTATGTCCATATCTGGGGACACTCCCCTTGCCCTAGTATAACAGCCTCTGGTCTAGGGCTCCCAGGGCTCTCAGCTGCTCCAGGCTTCATGCAGATGATCTGCATGGTTTTAATATGGCTCTTTCCCTCCCTGAGAATATCTCATGCACTTAGAACACATCAATTATTATCTTCCAAAGCTGGAACCAGCTAACCTGAAGTTTAAAAAAATGAATACAACACATATTTTATGATGGAAACATTAAGTAGAAATGAATCAAGAAGCTCTCTTAAGGCAAATAAATAGAAGAGCCTGTTTTAATAGTTACACTCAGACCTTCTTACCCTACATTAGCATCTTGGATTCTACATTAGGGTTTTCTAGAACAGAGTTGTCTAACAGAAATATAATTCAAGTCCCAACTATAATTGTAATTACTCTAGTAGCCACATTAGAAAGAGTAAAAATAAATCAGTGAAGTTAATGTCGGTAATATATTTAACTCAATATATGCAGAATATTACCATTTCAGTTTATAATCAATATGAAATTGTTAATAACATTTACATTATTTTGGTACTATCTTGGAAATTTTGAGTGTGCTCTATACTTATAGCTCAACTCAATTAAGTCCAGCTAATTTCACATGCTCCATAGCCCCATGTGGCTAGTGTTACGGGCGGGGGCAGGGCGGGGAGGTGGTGGCACAGCTCGGTCGCAGAAAATGCAGGATGACTCTTATGTTGGTGTTTGTGCATGATATTCACTATCTGATAGATGAAATCAAATGCTGTTGCTTATAATATCACTTAAACTGTTTTACGTTTACCCATTTAAACATTGTTACAAAAACTTTATGAGATTAACCCATTGAATTAACTAGAGAACAGCCCTGGCATTCCTAGACATTGTACAAATTGAACTTCAAGAGGGTGGAGGAGAACAAAACATTGTTTTACAACTGCACAACAATTTTAACATGATGATAACTTTTCATATATTTTATGGTAGAAGTTTCAAACATTATATGCTGTCTGTTGCCATTCACTGAAGTCTAAATACATAGTGAAGGCCCTTATTTCTGAGAGAAAAGGAAAGAACTCGCTATTGTTCTGGGATATTGGGAAGATAAATATGATGCCATAGCTTTGTTTATATAAAACTGTGGAATCTCTGCTTCAGATTCATGCAGATCTCACAAAGGCACTTGCACTTTTCATGTGAGAAGGACCTATCCTTATAAATCTTATACAGTCTCACTGTGAAAGCTAACATATGCAATTAGAGCAAGCCATGAAGATATATCATTATGTAAGTTGCTAAGGTGTGTCTCACTGCAATGACAATAAATACAATAAGAATTATAAGGAAAAAAGGAGAGACCCTGGTTTGCGGTGAGGCAGCAATCAGAGTAGTCCATTGCAGCCTTGTGGAGGTGGGACTGGACCAGCATCGCAGCAGGAGTCAATTTGGACAGGATGGGGAATGGGGAGGTAGCAACAGCAAAGACAGGTGATGAGAATCAGCACACCGTAATCAAATAGCACTAAAGTGAAAAGAAAAGATACAATAATAAAACCAGATTTCTGGAAAAGAGGTTTTATTGAATAGATTTGAGGGAACACCAGGATATAATGGAGGCATTTATGTGTAAAGTTCCTCAGATTACAGCTACAGTTCTGCTCAGCTGCTACAGTTAATGCCCAAGTGATATTGGAACCAATTTGTATTCAGCTGAATGATTCAATAGAGATAAAATCAACTAGTAAAAATACAAAAAACATGTTTTTAAGAAGGGTCCTAATAGTAATGTTGAGGAATAAAAATGCAAATGTGTGCCTCAAATGGCTCATATATACATAAATACCTAACTTCAACATAGGTGAATACATCAGTAATAATAACTATTATACTCCCAATAAATAATAGTTATTGAATAATTAATGCATGTACTGTACTGCCTATTTTGAATATATTACCTCAATTAATCTTCACAAAATATTATGAAGTAGGTACCCTCGGTATCCCGATTTAACTGATGAAAAAATTAAGGTTTCCATGAGTACTTTGTAATGAGCCCAAGGCATGCGTGCCATTCAATGGTTGACGTTCGATTCTAGAACCCACTCCTTTGCAAGGAAACACCAGTAGCATGCAGTGGGAGATAAAGTGTAAAATCCTTAATTCTGACTTAGGGGATCAAGTCAGGGATTTCATTTTATGTTTATTTCATATTTCAAAATTTCTTAATACATGCCTAATTTGAACAAGGTGATGAGTGTAAATAAGGAACACTTGATGAAGTGAACATAAGACTACATTTTCAGAGATCATTTCTATAGTTAGTGATGAAGTGAACAAAGGCCTTCACCTTGAAGCTGGACTTTGAAAAATAGGTGAAGTATTGGTGGATATGGAAGATGATTAAGATGATAACAACAGTGATTAGAAGGACAGAGATATGAAAAGCCAATGGAAAAATGGTAAATATTCCATTGTGCATAGAGTATAGTGATTTTTAAAAGGAGGCTTGAGAATTAGGATCAAGTTGAGTTTGGGGATGCTAGTTAAGAATTGCACAAGTTTGTAAGAAGAGACTATTGTTGCCACAATTGATTTTAAAGCCTATGTTTGGTGTTAATGTGGGAGAAGTGAATGGACATGTAAATACATCCATTTTGAGACTATGGTGAATATGTAGTGTGACATTATGTGATCTTAGACTGATCTTGAATGGAAGATACTGAATATAACCTAAAATTTTCATAGGAGAACAATAACAAATCAAAATAACATCTGAATACCCTAAGCCGCTAGTTCAAATACAGCTGAGATGATGGTGCTGTTAAAGCTCTCAGTGGAGAGATGGTTTTCCAATTCTTTTGTGATAATCAGGCAAATATGTTCCGCAGCACATTGTGGCCCATGCACACTCAATTTTCACTTCATGGCTCTGCAAATAAGCTGAATTTATGTTGTGCCTAAAACATTAAGCTATAATATGCAAAATTATGTGAATTTCTCACCCATATCCTATCATTAAAGTGTGGTTTCTCCAAGCTGTAAATCCAGATAATGCCATTTTGTGCCCTGCATGTGTAAAAGCAATTTAAAGGCATTTTGTTAAAAAATATATAAATAACAAATAACAAATAACTAACCAGAAAGAGAAAAGATGTACAGTGGTGGACAAAAGTAGGTTTATAGTTATAATGCAAATAAATAATATGATAATTAATAAACAATACAGGAATAAATTCTGCTTTATGTACTCAAAACTGTAAACCTACTTTTGCCCAGCTCTGTACAGTAGAGCGATTTTAAATTAAAAATTACTAAGCCATGCTATATTTGTGATATTATTCTTATGTAATACTCATAATACTTATACTGTAATACTTATCCTGATTCTGTGAGTTTTTAATGAAAATTATATGCTTGATTTATCTCTTATTCTGCACAATTGTCTCCTGCTAGAACTAATTATTCTCCATGTTTTCTTACTGTTTGTATTGATATAAATGACTATTCTTTACGTATTTGATGGCCTTATCAATGCGATAGCATTTGGTTTTTACAACCTTGTGATGGAAGCATAATCTTCAGTTTTTAATTTTGGAAACTAAGTCTCAGTTTTAACAGCCTACCTATCATCACACAACTAGTAAACTATTATTAAAACCATAACATTTGACATAAATGTCAGTGTCATGCCAGTTATACCACATTTGCATGATGCTGCCCCATTTAGGTTTTGTATTAATTTTTTATTGTGGTAAGAATACTTAACACAAGATCTTCTCTCCCCACAACTTTCTCAAGTGTGTCACTCAGTATTGTCCCCCCACGGGCACAGTGTTGCACGGCTGACCCCTGTGACTTACTCATGTCGCGTGGCTGAAACTGAGTGTCCATGACAAAGCCACTCCCCGTTTCTCCCAACTCCCAGCCCCTGGCAACCACCATTCTACTCTTCTTCTGTGAGTCGATTATCTCAGAATTTCATATAAGTACAAATCATGGGGTATTTTCCTTCTGTGACTAGATTCTTTTTACATACCGTAATAGCTTTCAGGTTCATTGAAGCATTAATCATAATATTTAGGATACAGAAACAAACTAAATGACCATCGCTGATGAATGCATAAAGCAAATGTGGCCTACACACACAATGGAATATTATTAAGCCTTAAAAAAGAAAGAAACCCTGCTATATGCTACAACATGTATTATGTGCTCATTAATACTCAGGTCTAAACCCTCCCAAACACTGAATTTCAGGTAAAATAAATTACAACTTGCATTACATTATTAGGAACCTTTTTTAAAGAAACATTAAGTTCTTTGTGCTGCAAATGTGACAGTGCCTATTACCTTGGTAAAATTTCATGAGGTTGGAAATTCATGGAGTCTTCTAAAAGGATATGGTAATAATATAAATCATGGAGTCATGTGTCAGCAAAATAAATGCTAAGATACCCTATAGAATACTTTCTGTTTCTAGTAATTCTCTGTATATTTAATCTAGGTGTTGAGCGAAGATAAAACCTGCCTACTCATTTTTCACTTAGACACTGGAGAGGTAATGCTCTACAAAGAAAGAAAATTGTAATTCATTTTTACCCCCAAGAAAAAATTGAAATCTATACCACTGATACAAATATACTTGAAATAGAGTTCTTAAAATATTTAAAATAAAATTAATGAGTTTTCCAACTTTCATTCAACATAAGTTTAGCACTGAAACATGCCCTTTCAATTTTTGTTAATATTTGGATCATGTAATATTTCAAGAACACAGGCAAGTCCGGGTACTGATGTGTTCATATCAGTAGAATTCTAAATTCTCTAATAAACAGAAAATAATTTTATGCGGCATACAAATTATCAAATAACTAAAGATAAGCATACTCTTTATTCTATTTCGCTTAATGCAAATGGGCCTTACAAACTATCTCTGCTTATGAAGATATTGAAATATTACCATGATTGGGGGGAGAAGTTTCATTTTTTACTCAGATTTAATTTTGTATTTTTGAGTATTTAGAAATTTCAACTAGAAAAATATATTTGAAGAAACACATATTTATGTAAAGGGACATCCTTTAATCATTGTCTAAAAAAAATTGAATGGCACTTTCATTTGACACAATTACTTCTATCTTTGCATATTTTGCTATTATACTTCAGTAATTTAAATTCATTCCTATGTAAGTGATGGAAAATTTGATAATAATACATGAATACAGCTTTGAGATTTGTATATTTACATATATCTTTTAGAATTGCCAGATATCAAACCACAGAGAATGACTACTTTCCATTTTTACTTTATTTTTATTTTCCAGTCTGACATTTTAATTTAATCATGCATCTTAGGTCACCAAAAGCAATCTCAGGAATTGCTGAGTGGTTAAAAAGGGAGTCTAATGGGACCTGAAATCAATTCGCAGGTCTGTTACTGATTCATCGTGTGTGTGACTTTTGCTGCCACTGAAATGACTTTAAATTGGTCTCCTTCACATTTTGATACATCAAGATTCCTCCTGTGATTTAAAAATACTTACCTAATACACACTATGTAAATCCGCTGAGACAATAGCTTACTGATTAAGAAGTACAAGGGTAGCTTCTATTTCAACTACTTATCTTGCTTGAAATTATTCCGAAGCTTTACACAGAGGCTAAAAGTCTGGGTCTTTCGAACATTGCTAATGCAGTTTTGTATACATGCCAGGGATCAGGCTCCTTTTAAGTGCTTTTATCTTGGCAAACTTTTCTTCTTTTGATTTATATTTTGTTGGCATTTAATAGCTGTCTTACCTCATATTTAAATTACTTAACCTGGAGAAGATGAATGTCTAGTGTCCCTTATTTACTTGCCCTTAGCTGGCCCAAATTTTGGAGGCAAGTGTAAGATTTGCAGGGAGAAATGCCTATTTTTGTTTTATATTTTACATTATGCTAGATAGCAATTTCAGATACTTCTTTGATAGCACAACAAATTTTTCTGACAGCAATATGGAATTGTTTTTAATCCATGCTAAAATTTCACAGTATATTAAATATATGCAAAAACCATTTTTTTCTAGAATAAGGCATAATAAATCATTTGACAGAGGAATGAGAACAGGTTATGTAACTGGTAACCATAGTATTAGCTTTTTTATGATGTAAACATCCAAAAAATTGGAAGTGAACCTGATGATGCACTGTAGTTTACAAAGTGCATCCCAGGCAGTCAGTAGTTTCCAGCCTCTGGATTAATACCAACTTCAGGTGAAATAAAAATTAAAAAAAAAAGAAAAGTTGCATTTGGCATATGAATGACAAAAATTTTAATCCTACTCACTTTTCAACCTTGTACTTACTAAAGTCTGAAATTTTCAGTGATCTCTTAGGACATTTTTCAACTATGCTGCTAAGAAAAATGTTTTGATTTGGAACATTTGAGTACAAAATGATTAAGTCGGAAAAGTCAATATACTCATAACTACTTAAGCACAATACTATACTGAACACAAAGCTCAGCAATATCTGATATCCATTTTTTAAAATATTATATGTCCAGAGTTAGATTGTGACCACAATTTCCATAAAATTCTTGCTCAAAAATATATATTTTAAAAACAATATAACTTATAGTTACTGTGTAGTTCTTCTAATTCCTAGTCTTCTTTTTATAATATAGGAAATTTAAACTCAGATTGGTTAAATAATACTCTCAAATTCCATGCCTACTTATTGGTAAAAGCTGGACTTAAATTCAATCTTTTGACAGCTAATTCAGAGTCCTTTCCTTTACACCATATTGCCTTCACTCTCACCGTCAAATGTGTGAAAGCACATGAAGGCCATAATATCCCATGTACTCAAGGTGTTTACATTTGCCTTTACCCAAAATTAAAATAAAATAAATAAGGAACAATAGACAATAATTTTTAAAAGATGGTTGGTTGTCTTTTATGTTTCTATCCATGCACTCATGGTCTAGTTATAAATTATACCATGTAATTTCAGAGAAAATTTTATGATTTTTTCACAAAATTAATATTTATCTATTGTGAATGAGTTGTATTGTGAAATAGATACAATTTAAATGTGGGTTTCAATACTTTACACTGTTTTATTTTATCTCATAAAAGTAGCTGGATTTAAGATGATTTCTATTGAAGCAATCAACACATATCAAATATTATCAAAGAAAATAATTGAAAACATTAGGGAAGCAACCTGAACGCAAGAATCATGCAAAATTCCACCCACACACCTCTGTACAATGGACAAGAATGACTAGATGCTTTGATCTCTCCTGGATAACATGAAAGAGTAAAAGGAAAAAAGGCAGCATCTGTTAGAAAAAAAGGTTTAATGAACAGGGTGAATTCTAGTGGAGTGTTGACACAGAGCATGAGGAAAAAAAGATAAAATGCAGAAACAATTTATTAATAGTCACAGACCTCAACAGGTACAAAGAGATAGAGTCTGCTTTAGAAAATAAAGGCAATTGGATTCATATTTAAAGTATTTTTAATTTCTGTAGTAGTTCTCTACAAATGTTTTCTATGGGAAGTATTTATATATCATGTGTACATATATAATATTTGTATATGAAACTATATATAACATATATGTACTGTGTTTATATCCACAGTGGATGACAACACCTTAGAACATTAAAAAAAGTAAATTTAGATTGTCTATACGAGTATACTTGTAAATATAGACTTGAGTGTATTTCCCATTTAAGGCAATAATCTTTATTGGGGGCAGAGTCACTGTTTTGAAATCGATCAGTTCTATATACAGATGGAATTTGCCTGGGTATTGTCCATCACTCCACTATTGCAAATATCCAAAGCAAACACATTTTCATCAGTATTTTATAAATCTGGAGGACTTTATCTTTGTGTTTTTGTATCCCAAAAAGTGGTGCTGTTGATGGTGGTGTTTTTTTTTTTTTTTAGAATTGATATTATATTATGCTGTTAAGTATAAATTTTGCTATCATGTAACTTAGTGTTTTCTTGGATTTTGCATATTACAGCAGCTGTTCCAAACCTTATATCTGGTAAATAACATGCACATATGTGACATTCCTTTGTGAGCATGCCCACCATTACATATATAAGAATTTTCTGGAATATACATGGGTATAATAATGATATTAGAGCCTTAACCTTGAAAATTAATGACAGAGGAGCTTTAATCTTGAATTGCACTTTATTTCTTTTAAAACATAAACATAAAACTTTTGAAAAGGTACATACTTTAAGTTTAGGAAATCGAACTATGTTTCAGGTCAGATAAAGAGAATAATGGGAAAAAAATGGCAAAAGGCCATGAGCTTAGAGGCAGTGGGGAAATATTTAGGAAACAAACAAACAAAACACATTTGCCTCTAAGAGCATACCTGTACATAATAGACACTTTTGCTGGACACTGAACCAGAGGTAGAACGGTCACCCGGACGTATGAGTATACTTATAGAATAATATTCTTAACTCACATGCCACTCTGTATGCCATCCTCACTACAACCACTGGCACTGTTCAGTCTGGTTTCCACATCGAAGGAAGAGCTATCTTCTCAGAAAGCAAATGGTAGCCTATCACCTCAACAGTCCCTGCCTCCTTTTAGTCCCAGCAATCAGGGAAATCTGCTTTCCAGTCTTGGACCCTCCTACCTCGGTGTCCTTACTTGGACCACTCTCCCCTTACCCCCCCCTTGACTCTCTGGAGTTCCTTTTCTTCTTTCAGTTCCTTTTCATTTTGAATCTCTCTTCTTATAAGTCTTTGCACTTCTTACTGTTTCTTAGATAGATTTGCCTTCACATATTTGCTTTAACAAATCCCTAAAGCATCACCTCCTTAGAGCAAGTTTCCCTGAATTCTATTGATTGTTGGTAACCCTACTATTATATGCACTCTCATAGCAACAAGAGTGAAGAGGCAATTTACTAAATAGATACATATATTATGATAAGTCCTATCATAAGAATTAGAGCATTGTCTAATGCATATATTGGCAGGTAGGATTCATGTCATAACCTCTGAACTGTTGAGGATCAGTTCTTCATCTCTCAAGAGTTAATTATTGTTGTTTTTCTTGGGCAAATGCCAGAAGATGCAAATTAGAGTGAGAACACGCAGTTAAAATCCCCAGCCAGTGTACACCCTTAGAGAAATAACACTAAGTAGTCTCTTTAAAAGTTTGTAAATAGATACTCATATTTTAGTACAAGCCATTTTATACATTTGACATATATCACAACTTTCATTTTAGGAATAATCCATGCTGATTAACACACAACTATGCTGAAATGTTTAGCACTTCTTTGTTGTCGTTACTGGTGATAAATGTGTTTTATTCTTCATATGCATATGGCCTTAGCAGAGAACAGATTTAAGTTAAATTTCCACAATAACATTTACATAGATCTGCAGTTGGAAGTTATTGTGCCGTTAGAGCCCTTCTGTAGTAAGGAAAGAAATAGTTGGATGATATACATGACCAGAGTTAAAGGGAGGAAGGAAAGATGGAAAGAAGGGGAAAGAAGGGAAGGGACTAAAGAAAGAAGGAGAAAAGGAAGTGAGGGAGAAATAGGCTTCAAAATCCATTTTGATGAAACAGGTTGGGCTAACAATGGATTGATTACGCAATAATAGTAATAAAATGGCATGTCCATTAATTTTTATTTGAAACCTTTTATTCAAAATAGTTCAGAAATTCTTTGTCGACTTTAATACTCTGGGTCAGGTATGATAGTTAAAGATTCTTGGGATGCTCTCACTCATAACATAACATTTATGTCAAAAAATGCATTTCACTGCTGAAGACTAATACAGAGGAAGCGATAAACAGAATGAGTGATGTTCAGCAGCAGCCTTCCTCCCGACAGTGTAGGAAAGTGGGAGCTTTAAGGTGAGAGGGCAAAGGGGACCAGTGGAAGGAAGGGAAAAGCAGAAATGTGTGCACACTAACATTTGAATGCAGATAACTGAAGGTAGTATTACAATAAAACTATGCTTCATTGTTTGAGTTTCGAATTAAAGCTCTCTGAGGATAAAGGCAAATTTTATTTCAGTAAAAGAATTGCCTTTCATCTTCCCCCATCAGGATTTAATTGGCAGGAGACGACACAGCCTGCTCAGCAATCAGGTATTTCAGAGGTTGAACAACTTGACACGCGGCATTTTTCTTGAGTCTCTTTAAACGCTTTTTTCCCCTCTTTGTGAAGAGCGTGCATTTGGCATGTGTAAAACATTAATGCACTAATGCTCTCAGAGAGTGGGGGGTGGGTTGACAAGAATTCCGACTTTAGAATTTAGCAGAGTGTACAGAGTTGTGTAAAAATGCAACCTGCGTACTTGCCCTTTGGGAAAAATGACATTATATAACATGGTATTTAGTATTGTTCATAACTTACTGATTTCAATTATGGATAAAGCATCTTAGAATTCTACAATGTTTGGTAGGTTAAAAAATATATAATCAAAATCACTGCCTGCTTCTTACAGACTGGAAAGACTGCAGAAAGCTCTTTACTTTTGAGTTACTAATAAATTAATAAATTTCTGGATAGTCATTGAGGGAAAAGTATGGCCAGTGCTTAAAACATGAGTCAAAATAAATCAATTTTCCCTAAGGCTCGTTGAGTTTTTAGAAACTACTTTATTTTTTTAATTTTTTTAAGATTTTATTTATTTTTAGAGAGAGGGGAAGGGAGAGAGAAAGAGAGGGAGAGAAACAGCAATGTATGGTTGCCTCTCACATGGCCCTCACTGGGGACCTGGCCCACAACCCAGGCATGTGCCCCGACTGGGAATCGAACCGGGACCCTCTGGTTCCCAGCCCACGCTCAATCCACTGAGCTACACCAGCCAGGGCAGAAATTACTTTAAATTAACCACAGTGTTGCTAGATTAAGGTTTAATTATATTATTTTTCCTCAAAGGGATATCGTGATCAAATGCATTTACCCTAGAAAGGCACCTACCTACACAATTTTCTATAGCACAATGTCTGATACATTTTACACACTTTATAATATTTATTAATTTCAGAAAACAAATAGCCATTAGTATCAGTTAATCAATATTGACTATTTAAAATCAATCCTTTTAAAGGATTGTTTTATAATAGAAAAATCAGGTAGTTAAAAGCATACATTTGATTCTGCGTTGATATTTTTTCTTTTCTTTTAGGTATAAGCTTAAGTGCCATTTAATGTAGTTTCTTCAACTCTGTGTTGTGTATTTCCTTTTCTATGCATTTGGGTTGAGTCCTCCCTCCTTGCAGAGGAAACATGCTGCTGCCATTTGGTAGGCTATTCCTGCACATATTTAGGCAAATCATCTGCAAACATTGTATTGCCTACCCAGTTTTTAAGGAGCAAATGTTAAAGGATGTTTTAATCCTCACCCAAGGATATGTTTATTGATTTTAAAGAGAGAGGGAGGGGGAGAGAGAGATAAACATTGATGTGAGAGTGTAACATTGATTGGGCACCTCCCATGTGCACTATGACTGGGATACCCTAGGTGTGTGCCTTGACCGGGAGTCAAACCCGCACCCCTTTGGTGTAAGGAACCTTGCTCCAACCCACTCAACCACCCAGTCAGGGCAAAGAATACATTGGAGAACTGGAAAGGGGGACTTCTCGTGATTTAGTAGTATTGATTGTTAAATATTTAGATATTCATGAAACATACACATTGATCTTCCTCTATAGATACTTAAACTGACTTGCCTCATCCGTTTACTTGCCTTGCCTTGATTTATAGTTGACAAGTTTTCTACATTTGTACCTATGAAGTTAAAAATACTCTTGTTGAAGGCTTTAGCACCAATAAAGACTTACTTTATTTTTACAACAGCAAAAGTTGTACCAGTTATAGTAATGGCAATATGTGTAACATATATTCTTCTGCAAGTGGAGTAACAAACAGAATGATACGATCTTGAGAACGCTGTTCTTATTTAAGAGAACGAATTTTATGCTACTCTGAAAACATGCTATAAAGTAATGCTTGAGATACGTGTTTACACATAATTTTCACCAAGTGGCATTCTTTTTCCTAACAGCTCTAAATCAACTCATCATTGGGTTTTAGGAGGATCTTTATTTCTTTTTTTGTTTGTTTGTTTTTCCAGAATATGCATTACTTTTTAGTGATTTCTTTTTTGCAAAAACAAAACAGGAGGACCTTTATTTCAATGACTTTTTTACTCAATATAAGCCCCAAACATTAAGCAAATGACTTTACTTATTTGAAGTAATAAAACCCCCTTCTCATTATTTTAAATGCTGAAAACAAAAAAGTACCATTAAAGAATACTCTGGGCAACAACAGAATCTTCTAAGTAGCAAAGGTGTAATTAAATCATATATTTATTTCTGAATTCTCAAACTAATATTTCATATTATGGTGATTTCATTTTGTTGGGCAGGAAGTTGGGAAAAATAAGTAAGATCATGCATTTCATACCATTTTTCAAAATCTGTCACATTTTATAGTTAAAGAAAAATGAAATGCTCTGATATCTTTAAATAGATGTGAAAATGTATTCATAATCAGCCTACAACACACACAAATACCACCTGTGTCATATTATGATAGAGGTAAATAGAATAGAGCTATATGAGACAGGAATCTTACCCTCACTCCCTGTTATGGTCATAAAACTACCATAATCAACAAACATATTTTCAACAAATTTTTTTGTTCTCATTTTATAATGATAGCAACATAATGAACTTACAGAGAAAATACAAATGCCTACCCTTAGAACTGCATGGGCATTAGGAAAATAAATAATATGAAACATAAAGCAATGGCCTGTTATGCTATAGTTATGTATAATGTACCATAGAAGCCTTGATTCTGGAATACCCAATTTTGCCAAAGAGTATGAGAGCTACTTCCAAATGAGACCAAGACATGAAGAGAGTCATTATAGAAAATAGGACAAACACCGCAAGACACAGAGGAACAAGAGCAGAACAAAATGCAAACATAGATGAAAGTCGTTGATAGTGCAAGAATATAACAGAGCAGTATGTTTTCACGAACAGAGGTCAGTGGGAGTGAAGCGTTCAGGAAAGTTTCAATCCAATAGAGCGTAGTAATAATAACAATAAAACAACAACTATAAACTATTTTTGAGTTACACCTGAGCACTTTTCTAATATACCTTCTGTTTATGCCCCAGATTTGCACTTAGCTGTGCATTTACCTGTCCTTGCCTCAGGGAATCTTTCTCCCGCTGGGTCATTCCCAGTCCCCACCTGAGTTACATCACCATCCTATTTTGCATATGGCATTGTCTTTTGGGAATACTGTGCATTAAAATTACATGAATGTTGTAGAAGTATGTGTCCAATGTCCTTCTTTCTACAAAGTTGTACGTGCCAGAGGACTGATACTGTCTGTGTCTGTTGTTCAGTTTTGCAACCCTAGCCCCTGGCATGAGGGAGGATCATGAAAAATACTGTAGACATCAATGATCACATATTGAAACCTGTTTCTCAGATACGTCATTTGTTACACAAGCCTCTGGTTATCATTTTTAAGCATAGAGTGAAACAAGTTAAGACAACTTGCGGTAAAGCAAGATTAGAAATAATAGGTCTTTGTTCCTAGAATGTTTTTTCAGTACACAAACCACATAATTTTTGCTATGAATTTTAAAAATCATATGTTTCATGCACAACAACTTCAACAGTTAAGCCTACTGTCTTCTCATGTAATACTGTGGCCGTACATGTTATCCCTGTAAATTTCAGTTCTGTTAATTACTAGTTCCACCCTCTGGAGCATAAGCAGCCTCCTTAACTGTCAGATGAAGAAAATAAGATCTGCTTTCTAGTTCATTTGGAGGAATATAAATATGCTATATAAATAACAATAATACAAAGGGTAGCAAAGATTTTGTGTGGGATTGTCACACAGGAGTAAACAGCATTCGGGAGGTGACAGTCAGAGTCGCACCATGACAGAACCCCGGAGCCTGGACGCAAACCAGGGGCTCTAACTTCAGAGACTGGGGGAAGTGGCCAGCGCATAGCCTAGCATCTCCCTGTGTTCTCACCTTGTGCAGCTGTGATTTAATGCTGGTCCTGGAGAGAGGGCTGGAAAGTTGACAGTGGAGGTAGTGAGCGTAGTAGCTGTGTCAACAGAAGCAGGCTTTATGCCTTTGATGTCCATGCTCCAGTCCTGTGAAAGCATCCGACAGCACACACAGACGGCTGTAACAGCAAAAGCGGGGGGGGGGGGGGGGGGACAACAAAAGCAGCGCTGCTCTAACCTCTTCTCTGATTTCCTGCAGCTGTGTATCTTTGGCAGTTGAAGCAATTATAAAGTGCCCAACAGTAGCAAAAAAAACAAACAAACCAACAAAAAAACACTAAAATATGTAAGGCAAGTAGTCTGGGTTGACCATACTTCATTCTTCCAAAAACACGGTGCCAAAACCTCTAACAGACAGCTGTGTCTTCCTGGTAACCCATTCATATGCAGCTTTTCCTTTTTGCCTTATTTATTTTTAAAAGGGTAAGAAGGATACAAAGTATTCATGGAGAATGATGGCTTTATTTCTAAAAGGGTAAGGAACTTACAAAAATTGAGAGTAATATAATGAGATGCTCAAGGTAAACTTAATGATAAGGTATAAATAGTTCACCAAATGTATCCCATGTTTTCTAATTGTCCTTTGGTAAATGTTATTGGACTTTTATCTGAAAAACAAAAATCATAATTTCAGACTTTCCAGTTATGCTATAATTTAGAACATTTAGCACATGATTCAGAATGTTCCTCAACTTAGTTCTTCTCATATTTCACCTTACTTGATCTTGCGGCAGTTTTTCATTTCCACTCACGTTCACTCACCGCCCTCATCCCAGCCCATCAGTTATTTTCTCCCCCAGAACAGTGTCTAAGGTTTTACGATCAGTTTCAAAGCTCCGTGTAATAGAATATCCTCCTACTTCCATGTTCTCATTTCCTACAACACCCCCTCTCATCCTCCCTTTGGTCCTCCTAAACTTCAATATAGTCAGTCCATTGATGCAGTTAGCCAAAAAATACCTCATTCCAAATGTAGCAGCCACCTTCACTACTATTGACATAGCCCTAATTCTTCACATCCCTCCAGAAACCCACATGGTTAGGCATCAAATTACATAGGCAACTTCAGGTTTCAACATCCTGTAAGTTTGTTTTTCCGATAGCATTATCTTTGACAATGGATAGCAACAGCGACAGCGGCTTACAAGTCGGTTTGAGGAATATTTGACAGTCTACTCTATAAAGACAAAAGTAACCCACTGTTGAGAACAGTTTTACCTTATTTTGGTCATGTTCAGAAATTTAGACATAAGCATTAGGGTATTTGAGGCAAATGAGTCTGGTGTCTTTTTCTACTATTTGTTTTTTGATTTAATCATTGTTATATTTTTTGAGAGCTACCTAATTTTCCACTTTTTCTTAAATGTGCTACCTTGACATTGGCAAATTGGAGTATCTTCAAATAATGAGGAGCTGGCTTTCTAATCTATGTGATATCTGAGAGCATAAATTTAAATATAGAAGACTAAGTTCAAATTTCCCCCAAAAAAGGTTATATTTTTAAAAATCACAACATAAAGCAGCTCTGTAAAGAGGGTGTTTTGCCTTTTTAGGAAAGATTTTATAATATCCTCTAGAGCAGCAGTATTATACTGCTAATCATTAAACACACTAAATGAATATTCACCACCCCCTACCATGCCACATTTTTGCAATTATATATTATTCTAAAAGAGATGAGTTTAGAGGATTAGTTTATGATTTATGGAAAATCGGTATGACTGTATAATGCTATAAGCAATTTCACCTAATTTTTAATACAATTATTCTCAATTCACTGTCTCAGTTCAATTATCCAGCAGGCTGATTTATCTCCTTTATGTTTTCAAATGTTTCTGAGTGAAATTTTAAGCAAAATATATAGAATTATGATTCATTAGATAAAATTTTCCTGCTGTATTATTCACTGTCTTAACTTTATAATTACTTTTACATAAAATATAAATATAATTTATCTTAGAGCTACTTGGTCATTTATTAAAAATATGTATGATAATTTTGAAGATATATGGAAAAAATAGCCTGTAGCCAGTTTTAGTTGATTATGATCAGTTTTTTAAAAGCACTTCTATGAAAATAAAACTTAGACATTTGAGATATATAAATTGAGAACTTTAGCAAAAATGTAAATCATTTTATAAAATTAAATTTTACTCAAAAAACAAAAGACAATAAATATATAATCAGCTGAAACTCCAGTGAGTTGCTGTGCATCCCATCCTGCCACACCCAGCACTGTGTGAGCGCTGACACTCAGCCAAGCAGAATTCTGGATTAAAGCAGCTCAGTTAACATGCGACAATTTGTAATGGAGCTGGAGATATAATTTATAGTATATGTAGGATGATGCCATTTGTACAATTAATTATGAATTAGAAGTAAATGTTGTGCCCTGGCTGGTGTAGCTCAGTGGATAGAGCGCGGGCTGGGAACCAGAGGGTCCCGGTTCGATTCCCAGTCAGGACACGAACCTGGGTTGCAGGCCAGGTCCCCAGTGAGGACCATGTGAGAGGCAACCATACATTGCTGCTTCTCTCCCTCTCTTTCTCCCTCCCTTCCCCTCTCTCTAAAAATAAATAAATAAAATCTGAAAAAAAAAAAAAAAAGAAGAAGCAAATGTTGTAACAGTAACCCCCAAAGGTTACCATGAAGAAAGGCAGGAGCATTTGGTGAAAAAGATCCTAAAACTGAAATATTGAACAGTCAGTCACTTATTTCTGTCTGAACTTCAGTGATTTTAACTATTTTAATTGGTTATATAAATAGTGATCTTAATGAATTACAACGAATATAGAAGTTATAGTTATCACTTATATTTGAGTCAGTAGTCATTTTGGTTTTATTGATATTAACTATATACAATTTCAAAGAAATATGTACATTTTATTCTTTAGGCAAATCATTCTTTAGTTAATTATATCAGTATTTAGTTAATTATATTAGCAAATGTTAGTAAATATATAAATTATATATAATAAATATATATTGTGAACCACCTCTTAAAAAGTTTGCACAATTTAATGTATTTTAATATAAATATAATCACAGAAAATGTTATCAGAAATTGTTTACCAAAATAATTTTCAGTGATTAGTTTTCAATCAAATTTGGACCTGGTATATATTTCAACAACTATGTTTTTTAAATGATTTTATATATTTCTATGAAGAGGTGTCCAACTGCTTAAATTTTAATATCAAATTTAAGTATAAAACAATATCATTATAACTACAATAACAGTAATTAAGAGTACTAGCAATTTATTGTATATTATCTAAGTGATCCTGTGAAAATCAAGCATGATTTGAATATGTAATTTTTAAGCTATAGGTGACTTCTCTGAAGCATGACATTTACAAATCTAATTTTCCCACAAAATCAAAATCATAGTTTTCCTGTCCATGTGCAGATTTTAGATGGCTTGGATTTCTTGAATTGTGAATTAGTGATTTTGAATTAATCACTAATTTATAGAAATTTCGTTAACTTTATATGCATAATAAATAGTAATCCAACATAACTTTTTCATATCTGAATATTACCTCCCAGTTTTATTAGTTGAGTATCTATTTATTTGAGGGCTTTCTAACTGTAATTATGCATTACCATCAACATTGATCAAACATAGACTTGGGAAAATATTGACTTTTTTAAAATTTAATAGTGCCTAAGCAGTTAGAAAACACAATTTTGCTAATTTTTTCTTTCCTATTATTCCTACATCAGTCCAACATCAAAGTTGGACCAGCCTTCTGAGTATGCCACAAATACATCATCACATTGTTGCTTTAACTTATTTAAAACATCTATCTCTTCATTTTGAATTTCTATAACACAAAGTATGTGCTAATATATGCTATAACTTATAGTAATTAATGTTTTACTAACTCAACTTGTGTAAATATTCTTCCCACATTTCAAATTTAAAAATTTTTCATTGCAAGGATTGAAGTATATTTGTAAGGATTGTAAATGGCTATGAACAAGTGAGAAAGATATTAATTGAGCTCTCAACTACTCTTAAAATAATTTATAATAGAGATTTATTATGTTTTCTCTAATTAAAAATGTTATTTAGAATGATATAATTTTCCAATCTATGTGAATGATAATTTTAGGTGTAAAGTATAATTTTCAACATCAAACATTCTAATTAATAAACTGAATAAAAATGCTTGATTTATTCCAGATTATGTAATTATAAGTGTTTATTTGAAGACAAAAAAGTCTTATTGAAATTAAGAACAATGTAACAATAGCCAGAGGGGATTGGGGAGGGGACTGAGGGGAGAAGGGTTTTCAGGAACCACTATAAAGGACACACAGACAAAACCAAGGGGGAGGGTGGAAGCAAGGGAGGGAGGTGGGTTTGGATGGGGTGGGAGGAGGGGAAGGGAGAAAATGCAGACAACTGTAATTGAACAACAATAAAATAATTTTAAAAAATAGCTTCTGGTGTTAAAAAAAAAAGAAGACAAAGAAGTCTTGTTTTATATGCAGAAACTGAATTCTACCAGTATGATACATTCAGTTATAAATAATTAAAGTGTTCACTATAGTAGATTGCAGGTAATGACCCAATAGTCAACTCAACATGTGGCATAGAATGTGTCTATGTTCATTCATTTGAAAGCAAAAGAAACCGTCTAATATATGGGAATATTTCTAAATATTGGTCTGCCTGTATATTTCAGTAGTTAACCACACAGCCTTAAAGTTCAACTTTTAAGGATTCTGGAAAATTAATGTAGATTTAAATACTTGGCACGGTCAATATCTTTTCTAATAAAGCAGAAATATATTGTTAAAAAAGCAGTGCATATATAAATCAGGTTAATTATATAAAAAGAATGAGTGAAAAGTGACGGAGATATATGACACCATGCTATTTAAAGAAGTCTCAGATCACTTTGAAGTTCCCATTAACTTCCATGATTAACCGTGATTAATTGCTAAAGCTTGTAGAACTTCCGTCATGAGATGAGAGGATGACTACAGTCCTTCTGAGGACTTTGTTATTTGAAATAAATCTGAAAAATGGGGACCCTTAGATGGCAAATGTGATGCGGTGGTTGGGGATCAGGTTGCCATGCTTTATAAGGGTTGCAAATGCAAATGCCCACCGTGCCATGTAGGTGACATGAAAAGACGAAGAAAGAAATGCAAAAAGAATGAGGGGTAAAAGTTCAAAGTCCAATGAAAGGCACATAAAGTGCATTCAGTCCATGCCCTGCCAATTTAAATATTTACTTAGCTAATAGGATATAGTGACCCTATTTTTGCGTGTTTATGATCATTATATAAAATATTAAAAGTAGAGAAAAACAATATAAAGAGAAAACATACCCAAATAGCATAAGCTAAAGAAAAAACATTTAATGCATTTCCTTCAAGTTTTTCTTACCCACCTTACACAGTTGTTACTTTACTCCATATTGCTTCCAATGATTTAACAGAAGTATCAATTCTAGGAACAGCCAGCCCTGTAAGTTGGTGGGCTCTTAAATATGCAGTTGGTTGAATGCACGGATACAGAACCCATGGACATGGAAAGCCCACTAAGGCACTTAGGCATCCTCAGCTTTTGGTAATCACAGGGCTGCCGCAACCCATCTCTCATGCATACTGAGGGGTGATGTGATATAACATTTAATTTAAACATTTATTCTAATGCCTGCATCATATGCAATTCTGTAGATGTGTCAGAACTTACTATTCCCTTCCTGTTGGCATTGAAATATTTTTCCAGAATTCTAAATACCATGATGAACATCTTCTGGCTTTACATTTTTTGTTTGCATTTATATTTATTTCCAAGAGCAAAATAATCAAGATAAAGTATATAGAAACTGAATAATCTTTCTAATTCCCAAATTATTCTCCAAAACAGGGTCGTCTGTTTTCTTCAATACCTTTACCTAAATAAGAATTATTTTTAAGATATTTGCTAATTTTCTGAAAGAAAATTATACATTTACATCATTCGACGATGACAAGACTTGAGTGACAAGGCTTTGCTCATACAAACATGGTACAAACAAAGCAATAGTTCTTTGGCGTCATTACTCTCCAGATGGCACGTATCAAAAAATCTTAAAATGTAAAGAAAACATATAAGTAGATTCCAATTCTTATACAATACATATGCTCCATGTATCAGCATATTTACGTTTACATTGATAAAACTTCCCTGTGTTGTCTAATCATGGATGTGACAAAACCTTTATAAAAGGAATTGGTAAAAAAGTAATAACGCTCCTTTCAGAATTTAAGTTTGAAAAACAATCTGATGATTTCTGAAATTATAAGATGACAAATAAAAAGTTACTGTATTTTAAACATAGAAGATGAAATTCAAGTGAATTGTTCCACTTGTATTTTTTGTTGGACTGAAGATCTGCTCTCTGACTGAGCTTACACTACCGAGACTCACTGGGGCGAAACACTGGAGAGTGAATTGTTCGTGTTCTGGACTTTCTCACTCTAGCCAAGGAAGAATTTTTTCTTTCATTGTTCTGTACCTTGGGAGTTAACAGGCATTTATAGCTGAATAATTATACTGTGACAGGTTTGTGATATCTGCATAAACTCAAATTAAGCTCTTATTAAAAATACGATCTCCTTAAAGTATGAACACATGTGCTTTCTCTTTTACTTCGTTTATACCATTAATTTTAATGATGACAAAAAGCAGATGAATTTGATCACTGATGTTTGTTTGGGGAACCCAGATAAGTTCATATCTCTTAAATTTAGAGGGCAAATCCTATTTAATCCAGCTGTAAGGACTGTATATACATACTGTTACTAGGAGGACACTGAATGAAGTGATACTAACTTTGCATACACTTGAAAACAAAGTGACTTCACATATTTTTCTGCCAATAAAGTTAGAAATCAGTTAATTCCTCCTACTTGTTTTTATTAATGCTATAACATGAGGACTATATGAAATACGGTGTTCTCTCTCATGGTCAATTCAAATGCAAAATTAATAGATATCAGGTATAACAATACTTTATATGTGATGGTTGTCAGTAAAGTAACATGGTTGTGTAAATGAAACATACAAAAATTAGATTTTTATAATTCCTCTATTTTTATAGTTCCCGGAAACAGATTACCTGGATCCGCTATATACTAACTGTGTGACTTCAGATCAGGTCCTTTTTTCTCTCTCCTTGTTACTTCATCTACAAAATTTGGGTAATCACCTTACTTCAACAGCTAGTGTAAGGATAAAAAAAAAGTAAATACTGACAAAAAGTAAACACTGACAAAACACTTAGGAGAGTGTGCTTACATGATGATTGCTTAAGATATATTATTTGTTATTGTTATTATAGACAATGAGTTATCAACATGCTACCATAGCAAAGATGTGCCATTGATAGTATACTTATGATAACTAAAATGCTAATGAACTAAATTTCTATATGGCTCAAGTGTGTTTCTCTCTTAATACACATTGTTATTTAATTCTAGAGGCAATTCTGTGGTGTGTTTCCATTTCATAGATAAGAATATTGACACTACAGAGATTTTAAAAAACTTCTTTTAGAACATACAATCTATAATTGGCACAATGGGTCATGGAACCTAGATTTCATAATTCGTAAACAATAATATTTTTACCACATCTACCTTAAAGTTCAAATAACGGGAAAATTCTGGGTCACAGAAAAGCCATATGATCTCTGGAGATCAATTTCAGAGGTACGATTCCCACTGTTCTAAAGCGACGCTCGAACGGGAACAGTAGAAACTGAGATCAATGAAGCCAGAGGCCAACCATCTCTACTTAAGTTCAAACTATCCATGAACTTTATGGGAATGTTGTCTACCCTGATGATATTATGCTTACTTCCCTTTGCATCCTGAGAATTCCTCAGAAACAAAGATTGTATTTAATTTAAAGTTCTGCATCAGTGTGACTAGAGGTTGATTGTATGTATCATGAATACTGAACTGGGTCATATTTTACATAACTGGAATATTTTTGTTTTATTATTATTTTATTATTTTACTATTTATTTTATTATTTTATTATTTTAACTTTACAGATAAAATACATTTTTCTCAAATGAATTATGGTATAGTAGGCTTTGTAGTTGTACTCACTGAGGAAATTTTTTTTCCTAAGTATATATTTAAAAATAAAGTGGCAATTACTAAATATAATAATCATCATTATTGCTTCAAAATATTTCCACTTCAAACAACTACATTCTGCATTGAAAACTAAATATTATATTATTGTACATATAAAAATACTCAAAACTATTAGTTAATATGAAAGGAAATTATTGTTAATATACTCAGGTCTAAAATCCTTGACAGTTATGCCTTTTCCTTGAACTTACTTTTTACCAAGTTTCTTTTTTTCAATCAACAGTGATTTACTTGAAGAATTTCTCCTTTGTTTTATTGTAAGAAAGGTAAAATTTTAATAGGATATGACTGAAATCTTAGTTAAATATAAGACAGGGCTAATACGTTATAATCAGGGCAGAAACTTATACTTGCTTTATTCTTATAGCATTACTTTTTAAATTTCTCAGCACTCCCTGACAAAGACCAGGTTACATTTCCTTTGTATCTTCCCACAATGTATATTGTGAAATAACTACTTCTGACAGTAATTTTTTGACGTTTATTATTCATAATTGCTCCTATAGTCTTTTGAAGAGCCAAGGACTCTTAATAGCTCTCAATTTTGAAACAACTATGGAAAATAAGCAGATTCCATTCAGGCCAGGAAACCCAACTTTGAATGATTAGAACTGCAGAGGGATTGGGCTGAAGTTTAATGGCTGAATATATAAAAATAAATAAATTCCAAAAAGTAGTACGTGGAGAATGGAAATAAAAAATGGCTTTTAAAAGCCTGGTTAATCACTTGATTCATCACATATATTTACGTTCAAGGAGGGGGGCAGTGAACAACAGAAGCAAATGCCCAAGGTCAGAGGGGCAGGAAGGTAGAATCACATCATGTTAGAAATGAATAGGTCTCTGGAGAAAAACTAATTTAGAACCTCTTACCATGACTACATAAAGTCAATAAACACTAAAGATTGCCTATGTACTGTATGTATGCTGAGCTTCAGTTTTCATGAGGAAAAAATCTATAGATTTGCTAAAATATTAAAGGGAATTCTGATATGACCGAAGTTAAGAAACCTGAGCTACAAAGAAGCTAAATGATTTGACCAAGTCACAACATAAAAAAATTCCTTTAAACCAAGTAAAAGACCAAGTTCCTTTCCCTCTCCAGTCCGTGGCCATGGTTTTCTCCCTGCCACCAGGCTCGTGCGTCTCTAAATCATCCTACGCATCACTGGCAGGTTCATCATAGTATTGCACCTCCCGGTGCTACTGTTCTCCATCTAGAATTGTCACTGTGTCACTGACACCTTGTGAACACAAACTAAATTGCTTCTTCTGGCGTAGAAACCCTTACACAGCTTGATTCCAAATTTATATTCAGCGTTATCTCTTAACACACGTATATATTCCTCATGGTCTAACTTCAATTTTGTGTTATATGTTAAATGTGAATTTTATTTTTCAAAGGGCTTTTGTCTATCCTGTTTCCTCCAGATAGAGTAATCTGCCTCCCGGCTCTTCTCCGTCTTCTCTCCTTCAGCTCCTCTAGCGCGGCGCCCCTGTCAGGCACACACATGTGCACCCTCTGACATGTTCATCTCCCACCAAAATACATTTTTCAAAAGCTAAATCAAATAAAACCTCTTTTCATATCCTGAAATAGAGAAGTAAACCTCCTCATTTTTGAACTTCTATGGCTTCCAGTTTCTATTCGTTTAGGGTACATCTCATAATATTTATGGTAAACTACCCTTTTTATGGCTAAAAACACAGATTTAGAAGACATAGTGCTGTTCTTAAATTCTTACTCCATCACTTATTAGCTTTACAACTTGAAATATTATATTTAAAGTGTCTCAATTTTTCATCCAGAAGTAATATGCATGAAGTCTTACATCATTAGTATTTTGTATGTATCCAGTGTTAAATTTAATAGTTACCAAAGACTTTATAAAAATTATAATATTTATTATCATTATATAATTGTGTTGTGAGTTCTTTTATGCTCCTTGAGTTAAACAATTAGACGTTTCACTTTCATATTCCAAACATATTTCCTAGAGTCACAGCTCAATATGTATTTACAGAGTCAATTAACATCTATATTGGTGTTTCAGAAAATGTATAAATTAGAAAGTTCTAAAATAAGCACAAAGGTGAAAATACCAATAAGTAGTTATGCATTTTGATAAGTAGAAAATTACATTTGGCAAGCTCCAACAGCATCTCCAGTTTGCTCTCACACTTGCTTATATTCCAGAGGTATTAGAAGTAAAAATTCATCAGGTATCCCAGTTATGACTGAATGATGGGGTACATAGGAGAGATGAGATAACATTGACCAAAAGATTTTTGAAGTTTTATAGTGGAATATTATGATAACTTTCCATTTTGGTGCAGATTGCTCTGTTGAGAGGAGTAGTTTATTAATAAGCTTAATATCAATACTAAGTGAAGAATTATAGGGTCCCATGAAAATTAAAGAGAAACAAGGATGTAAATCTAAAGGCATTGTAAATGTATACCCTTTGTCTTTAGACTTTATTTTTTTATCTTTTATAGTAAGAGTAAACTCATCTTTGAAGTGTGTACTAAGTATCAGTAGTATATCAATAATAACACATAACACAAAAAAGTTAGAATATCATACTTCCTAAACATGACTTGAAAACTTGGCTTAATAGTTGAATTTTACAGAGTAGCATCTGTTGCACAATTCTGTTCATATGTGTGTCATATCCTTAAATTATTTGCTCCTCGAAGCCATGGCCGTGTCCTCGCTATTCCTTGAATACAGTTTTTCTATCAAGCCTCTTACATTTAGTCACACAGTCACTCATTTATTCCCTCGTTTTTTCATTGATTCTTCTATTGTGATTTGTCTCATGCAAGGCTGTATCTTAGTATTAATAGAAATGTATTGAGTAATATTTATTTCTTACCTCAAAATAATTTAGTAGGAAACACAGAACACCTGCATTATTGAATATCAAGGTTGAAGGCAACAATGATAGAGAGTATGAACAGGTTGGAATGCAAATTTTAGGGATAAAATATTTTTTTTTCTGCTAGGGAAAATCAATGAAAATCTAGTGGACTGGATATCATGACCTAAACTTTAAATTATGGGTAAAAATTGTACCTGCATAGATTAGAGAAAAGTGATTCAAATTAAAAAAAAAAAGAATGACATATAAGAAAATACAGAACATTTATTTGTTCATCTGCACAGCCATTAAATGTTACTTATCATAACCCTGGTTAATGAAAATCAATAGCTAAACCGGTGTATTTAGTATAATTCCTCATATAATTTATAGACTTTTTCTGCTATGATTGTGATCTGAGGACAAGTTTTCTCTCCCTGGAGGCCCTTTGATTTCTGATTCTACTCCTCCCTGCTTAGGGTATAATAGGGGTCTGGGTCTAGAGCTTTGTTGTCCAAAGAACTTCCTTGACAATGGGAATGTTTGCATCTACACAGCGTTGTACTCACTGTGCTCACTGTGACTACTGAGCACTTGAAATGTATCTGGTGTAACCAAGGAATGGTAATTTCGATTTTAACTAAGTAAATTAAATAGCCACATGTGGCTGGTGGCTATAGTGTTACATAACATAGATCATAGAGTCACCTTTTTAGGAAAAATAAATTGCAGATGAATTGGATCCACAAAAGGATCTTCTTTGGGCAAAATACAGTATGCCACAACATTTCCTGTGAGGTCCTATTACATCCCTTCTCTGCTGAAACCAATAGTTTTACCCAGTTTAGTCACTGCCTGTATACTATGTTAATTAGGGCACACACAAAAGAAACTAATAAATTATATCTGCATGAATCTCTGAAGACTTCTCTAGGAAGTGACTTTTGCACTTACTCTTAAAGGAAAGGAAGTTAGTTCACCTGGGGTTAAGAGCCGAGGGTGAGTGGGGAAGGAGAAAGAGGTTTCTGGCAAAGACAAGACAAAGTATGGCAGGACCAGGGAGTCCTTGATTCAGTCTAACTGGCAAACAAGGTGCCTTTTGTGAAGAGCATGATGGGAGGAAAAAAGTTGAAAAAATATAATAGCATATGCTTTTTAATACTAAGTATTGATTTTAACACAACTATATTTGTTCCCTACTCAAAATGGTCATTCCATCACATAGATGTAAGATTTTCTATTCTTTTCTCTTTTACAAATATCCTTTATGTTTTAATCATTACATAAAACAGATAAAATTGCAACATTCTTATCTAAATTTATTACTTGGACAAGATTGAGATTTAGGAAATATATTTCCATGATGTCACCCATGGCTTATAATTTATAAGATTTTGGATTAGACATTAGCACAGTTATTATTTCCTCTAATGCCTTACCTCACCGCAGTCTAATAACATTCAGGAAATCCAGAAGACAGAGGGAAAAGAGTGGTCTTGAAAGCTAAAACTAGTTGCTGAAAACTGATGCAATCATGTAATAAAATATGGCATAATAACTTGAATGATACGCTCCCAGTATCTGCTAAAGCAATTAGAATCCATGCAGCTAGATTTTTGGTCACGTATTACTAAAAATGAAAACTGTTTCAGCCCAGGTAAGACTTATAAACTATGCAGTTTAATTGTGTACATTGTTCTTAGGATTTTTTTGGTCTTATTATTTGCATATGTGATCTATTTCACACTCTTTAAAACAAAAAACTCATCAAGTAGCAATAAAATTTCCAAAGGCCTAACAAGTAGAGTTGGAGAGTTTTTACATGGCATGTTACATATGACAACATAGGATACTAATAATCTATTATATTAACAGTTCTTTTAAGTTTTTTTTATAATAGATTAATATCTTCACATATCTAATAGGTTTCACTCATAAGATAACAGAAAGAGCAATATTTGTGTCTCTTTGTATCAATCACACTATATTTATCAGACATATCAGAAAGGCAGGCTTGTTGAGTATTTTTATATATATTTTATTTAACAATGTTTTTTTCAGGACAGCTTTTGAACTAGACTCCTGTCTGGCTATAGCAAAGAACAATTTTCAATGCATTTTCAGGGTCCAAAGCATGCACATGTATTTTAAACATACGTCCTAATTTCCACTGATGAAAAGATAGGCAGGTATTTCCACTGTGGCACAAGACGGATGGATCACTATAGGAAAGAATGGTTTTATTTTGCCAGTTATAAACGAAACAGTAGAAGTAGGAGATTAATTAATATTATTAAGGGCACAATAAGTATTATTTTATATACTTTATTACAGCAAATCTTCACATGAACCTTATGAGATTTTTTATACTCCATTTACAGATGAGGAATCTGAGTTTAGAAAGGTGTAAGGATTGCCTGAGGCCCAGAGCTAATAAAATGCAGAGGCAAGGATAACACCCCACTTTGTCTGATTTCAACACCCTCGAACCCCATTATTATGTGTAATGGGTCTGAATTTTACACAACAGACATTTGTATTTAAGAAATGTCTTTTTTATTTCCCTGTTATCCCAGGCTCCCAACTCACTAGGCTGAAAAGGAAATTCAGTTTTTTACCCTTCAATAGAATCATATATGAATGTAGGAGAATTCAGTGGTAGATACCTAGAAATTGGGTAAGAATTACATTTAAAGGGAAGAAAAGAGGAAAGGAAAAGCAGGCTAGCTTTGAACATATTGCCTGACACCATGACGAAGGATAGATTTTCATCTATTGAACCATAACTGATACGCTTAAGCTCTCTTCCTATGAAGTCTAATCCTTTACTTTGTAAATCAAATACTAAACATGAGGTTGGAAGTTCTTGCCATCCACCTTGGCATTGTCTTCTTAACTTGGACATATGATCCCAGTTATCAGTGTCTCATACTTTGAGGGATATCTCCTCCATCTTTGTCAGTATTAGAAAATGTCATATGAGGACAAGAAATTATAATAATATTTATAACAACATTTTCAACCACAACACCACTTTCCCCTGCTGCTACCTCTAACTTGTGATAAATAATCATATATACAAGCTTAAATAATACTCCTCTGACATGTTGCAGTAGACTACATATCTTTTTCTAAACATATTTCTTTTAGACTGGTTTCTAATTTTTATCAAAATACATTGAAATATTTCCTAAGAGATTTGTCTATGCTTTTTCTTAGTATACACCAATAAATTTCACATTATAATCTTAATATTCAATTGCCTATGATAAATTTGTATTTGTAAACAAGTTTGTAAGTGTGTGACTTACATAATTGTCTTTAAAGTGCTTGTTCTTTCAAATTATACTAGGAAAACCTACAATAATGGTAATGTGTGGTTAGTTTTCATATTTATTTGTTTTAATAATGCTATAAGCAGTATTAATAGAATAAAAATAAACTGTATTTATATTTTGATGATTTAAAAGGTTTTATTTCATTTTTTAAAAAATGTTTTCACAATGAACAAGTCAATTACCAGCACTGACCTTTTGGAGCCGGAGGCTAAAAGATATTAAGTGGGACCGAAGAACCAGAGCTAATCTTTGGCCTCACTGGACCTGCCTCCCGAATCACTGTTCTTTCCACTGCAACTTAGCACAATTCTGAGAAACCGCACAAATAGCACACAGGATAAATTTTAGAACCCAGCTAAAGAAACCATCATTGCTATCAATGTGAGGAAAGAATAAAATCAGTAATTCCTACTCACAGTAAGAAAAAGAGAACACTTTTGATTTCCTTTTTATTTCACTCTTTTTCCCTAGCTCAAATGAATTTTAAGAGTGATAATTTGAAACTCTGCCATGAGCTCCATCAGAAATATTAAACTTTAAATAAAATGTTCCATTGGCCATAAAATGAACATCATTTACTATTCTAAGAAGATAGAAAATACTTTGTTATATGAACAGTCGAGAAATTGCCAAAGAAGCTATTTCATTTCAGCCTCTGGACAAGTTAATGTGCTCCTGGAAAAAGCATACATATTCTGACCTAATTTATTCCCGAGTGCACCTGGTTCTGAGAGACTGCTCAGGAATACCCCACCCCCACTTTATTTTACTGTCACATAGAAGTTGCAGTAGCTACACATTCTGAGGGCAGGGTCACAGGCATGAGTTAGTTGCTTCCTCATTAAGGATTTTGTTGCCGTGCTTTCTGGAATACTTTCTCCCTTGGAACATATTTCTGGACCAAAACATTCACTCAAGTTTCTAGGTACTTGAGTCAACTGAGCAGACTTCCCGTGATGAAAAGGTGTCAGCTGTGTGTTTGCTGTTCTAATGATACTACCTCCAGGCATACCTCCCCTCACGTACAGTTTTATATGTCTCACTTAGAGAAATCAGTAAGGATAGTTTCAGGTACCTTCCACCTTCCGATGTGAGTAATTTAAAATGCTTAGAAGCATGTAAGTAGCAAAGTTGTAGTAATGGTAAGAAGGAGGAACGGGACTGCTACGAATGTTTAGCAATGCCTTCTGGAACATAAAGAAAAGTAAAATAGTGTATTTTATTCTAGAAATTCAATATAGAAGCTTGCTTCTCTTCTTTTTGTGAAGGAATAAAAAGGGTCATTTAAATTTAAAATCCTTTCTTTCAAGAGCCATTAATATATAATAAAATGATTCCTCTACTCTTCTTATGACATGTCTTGTCTTCAGAGTCCATTTATGCATTATTACTTGCAACATGCTAAACATTACTAAAAATCACTGAGTTAAGTAGATTTTTGGCTAGTACTAGCTAGATTTTAATTCACTCAGTTATATTTCCATATCTGAAGTTTACACAAATAATTATACTCCTTCGTAATGGGAATGAATACCCAATCTCTCTCTGATAAACTGGCATGTTAAAAATACTTCTTATCATAAATAAATTGAGTCTTTCTCTTTCTTATCTACAGGACAACATTTTTAAGCTGGAAGATTCGCACTTTGAAAACGGCCGTGGGAAGAGTCCATATGACCCTAAACTGCTGACGGCATCTCTTTTAATAGGTGCGTAGAGAACAATCAATGAAAAAGTGAATTTTCTGTAGATAATCAAATGGCCTGTTATTTATCATATGCCAATATTTTCCAATATTGATCATAAACTATTTTGAAAATGAGGAAACACTAAATGCTGCTTTGACGATTGTACTATTTAGATTATGATTCTTTTAACTCAAAGCGGTTTAATAATCCCTTTAAAGTTACCAGCTCAATACTAGACATCCTCACTAGAACTTTAAAATGTTTATTTTGAAAGAAATGTATTTTGTTTCTTTTCATGAAGATGTGTTTAAATGGCAAATTTTGACAATCAAAAGAAACAAACGATTGTCTCGTTCGTTGCAGTTCCAAGTTTGTCACACTCTCACTATTAGGAAACTCGATCAGTATGATCTGTCTGACCGGTGGTGCCATTGGCAGAGGCCCCGCCGAGGTACCGTGAGTGGGTGAAGGCCTTCTGTATTCATCTGTTTCAGCTTTACATCTTTGACTCTTTTTTAAATACAACAAAACATTTTGTATACTGTTTCTATCCTTTTCTCTAAACCATTTTTGTTTCCAGGTTTTTTCTTTACTTTTTTCCTTCAATACTGAAGATGGTTAGTGAATGAGTAGTCAGATTTTGAGAAGATAGAAGTAGAAAGATAGAAATAGGCAGATAAAGGAGAAAACATTAGTTCATATTGAAAGATAATTTTTCCATATTTTTTACTGCTTGTATACTGGGGTTTAATAAAATACATCATTAAATGATTTTTCTTCTTAACTTTTTATTCACCAACAACCTAAAATACAAAAGATACTTGGTCATCACCCTGTTACTGAATGTATTTGTCTATGTAATCATGTAGAAAGTATATAACTTTTTGTCTACTATTTTATAATTATAGAAGGTACGTGGTTATTTAATAATACAATGTAAATAATAGTAAAACTTTTCAAGTGTAAAAATTTCAGGTTGAAATCTGAAGAATAAATCTAGAGTTTTCTTTTCTTTTCTTTTCTTTTTATTGTTATTCAAGTACAGTTGTCTCCATTTTCCCCACACCACTTTCCCCCACCCCACTCACCTCCACTTCCACCCTCAATCCTACCTCCCTTTGGCTTTGTCCGTGGGTCCATTATACATGTTCTCGATGACCCTTCCCCTCTTTTCCCATTGTCCCCCTTCTCTCTCCCCTCTCTCTGGTCACTGTCAGTTCGTTCTTTATTTCAATGACTCTGGTTATATTTTGCTTGCTAATTTGTTTTGTTGATTAGGTTCCACTTATAGCTGAGATCATATGGTATTTGTCTTTCACCTCCTGGCTTATTTCACTTAGCATAATGCTCTCATAAACTTAGATTATTATTTTTTGTGTCAAAAGTCCATAAAGTTTTTCTAGTGTTTTCTTTTTTAAAAATATTTTTTTCTACTCAACAAAATAAAACTAGTCATATTAACTACTACATCAACTATGAAAATGTGTTTTTCCAGTATTCTCTAGTATTTATCACTGCATATCACTGATTTCTTCTCTATTAAGAATAAAACCACTACAAAGTGATTATCTCCTCCACTGCTTTTCAAATGTAGACAATTTCAGTCCATTTGATCCATTTATGGAGCATTTTAACAAAAGTTTAAGATCTAAAGAAATGCAGCAAATTTAGCACACAATTTTCCTATTCACAGATGGCCTAGTCATTACATGTAGGTGACTTCCTTAAGTGCACACACAGAAATTTGAAAGTTGTTTTAAACAAAGGAGAAGAATCCAGCTTTGTTTGAACATGCAGCCTATACTTACTTAAATTGCAGGATGAAAAAAAGGATAGATCTTCCTCAAAAAGCAGTATGAAAAATTGTGCCCAAAGCAGCTTTAATTTGTGGTATGTTTCTCAGTAGGGATTTGTTTGATTATTTATTTTAATATTCCATTGAGAAAGGGTGATGACAAGTAAGTATTACATAGTTCATTTGGTATGCAACCACACAAAGTCCACAAAGAATATTTAACTCCATGGTTTGGGTTTTATCTTAGAAATTCTTCAGAAAAAGCTGTATAAGTTTGTGAAAAGAAAAAGAGAATGAGGAAGGTGCTGTGAGTCAAGGAGAGAATGTATGACTAAAAAGAAAAAAAAAAAGTAGGCATTTCAGGAAATCAGCTTTAAAATGGAAGTCCGTTCAGAAATATTTAGTGCTTATTGACAAGGAGGATTATTCAAGCCAACATAAATTAATTTCTTAATCAATTGATTAACAATGTACAGAAAAATCAAGAGGCCATACTAAATATCCACAACAGCACTTTAATTCAAGAGCTGTTACTTTCTTTATTGGGGTTATTTACTTCTCATAACTATGCTATAAATTCTTCTTCTCACAGTACATTTAACTCCCCTTATTGGATTTTTCTTGGCATTTTCCATTATGCTGCTTTACAAAGAATGCTTACTAATTAAATGGAGTTTTTTTAAGCATAAATATTTTCTACTGCACTTCCCAAACTTCCCAAACTTTTAAGGTGGGGCAAAAGTCAGTTTGCAGTTGAGTATGCAAAACACAGTTTATTCTTGCATTCTTATTTATCAATTATTTGTAACTACTCTCTCTGAAGTACACAGGTTGTTGGGAAAACCTATCTACCAAAAGGTTTTAAATATATTCTCCTCATTTCAGCACATAAGAAAAAATTTCAAGGTGATTTGGGCTGCTTCCTTTTCCAATACTGGGAAATAAAATTTCACGTTTGGCACAAGACACCTATAAAGTGGCTAGATGGGGCTTGACAGCAGATTCTTTTTATGCCCTCTATTAAGCAATTTCAACTAGTAGTTTTTAAAACCAGATGACAGCTTAAATTTTAGTTTATGAAATCTATGATGCTTTAGCAGGACCTCTTTCCAAAACGCCATGGGTTTTTAAGCTGATGTTCATAGGAATTATTGATTTTCTCCTGAGCAACCCATAGTTACTGAATTAAGTCTCCAAATCTTATGTGTCTAAGGTTTTAAAAATCACATTAGTCAAGTTAATTTTTCAAATCTCCTTTAATAAAAACCATTGTCAATATGAAATCACTCTAGTATTTTTAAATATTTTTATTTTACCCGCATGTAAATATTTTATGACAATTTTAACAGTTCTTTATTGAAAATCATAGTTGCTGTCTTGCTTAGAATAAATACCAGGTATGAACACAACAAAAGACTGAAACATAGTATTTTCTCAGTATCATCTTACATTTTCATGACATGAAAGGAGCATTCAACTTGAAAGCGGTTTTATTTCCTCATTGAAATCTTCTCTAGGAATTGCAGTGCTAATAATTTAGAAATATTCCATCACTAACAGATATTATTGATTCAAGGGTCTAGATGTTAGCCAAGATTCATTTTCCCAAGCTAGAATTTTGCCGGGCCTCAAGAAAGAACACAATTTTACATTAGGATATACTCTTACTTTATATTAGTGCAAATAAGGTACTCTTTAAATTAATTAACTGTATTGAGAAAATTATTTGAAGCTGTTGCAGTGTCAGTGTCTTTGTATATAAAATGGCAGGGCCATGCTGATGTCACTGGTTTCTTGTGAGGTTAAATTGGACAGTACAATAGCATACTATATTTGAGTGATTACATATTCTGAAATATATGTGAAATAGAAACAAAAATAAACAGAAAACAACTAGTAACAGTGATTGTGTAAAGTCTGGAAGACAGATTTGGTACCTTATAAACTTTATGTCTTAAGAATTTTGTACCATGTGTACATATTAACTACTCAAAAAGTGTTGGTTTTAAAGAACAGCATAAGTAACAAAACCAATATATTCAATATATATTAAGTAAGGTGGGGCAAAAGGCAGTTTGCAGTTGAGTATGCAAAACACAGTTTATTCTTGCATTCTTATTTATCAATTATTTGTATGACTATTCATTTAATTACTTGTTCATAATATTAATAAATAGTATTGCAACATATGTTGTTTATATTATAAATAATAACTATTAATATTGTTTATTAATATTTTTCATGCAGACAACTCTAAACCTACTTTTGCCCCACCCTGTACTTATTGGTAGAGAAAAAGGTGCTCAATAAATTTAAAAATGTAAAATCATTCCCATACCCTCCCATTCTCTGGAAATAGATTTCATCCATGTGTGTATGTGCGTGTGTGTGTGTGAGTGTGCAGAGAAAGAGGCAGGGTCGGGGGAGAGAGCGAGAAACTTCTCTGTCCTCTGTTTCTAATTACTCTTCTCTGAGTGGGATTTACTTAAGGTGTTAACAACATAATGGGCTTGGTCTGTAGGTTTGTTTGAGTTTTGCTCACATCCATGTCACACTTTACACCTGTGTTAGTAATGCTTCGATTTCATCAGGAAATGTTTTTTCACCTTCTGTTTCTCCTCACCACACCCTTCTTAGGAATTGTAATATAATACATTAGCTGATCTAAGCCACATTTTCACTTCATTTTGAGCTGTGAACAGAAAGTCCAGAGTACACATGAACTTTTGTTTTTCACACATGTTTCTCAGATAACTCTGCAGTAGTGGAAATGCGGTTCACTAAACGTTTCATCTCAGCAAAGAATGCTTTCCTTAAAGACTGTTTAAAAAGCTGTCCATGAAGAAAGAATGGCAATGTACTCCAAAAACAACTTTTATATTTGACAATTTCTGTGTGGTCAGTTACATCTGTCACACTAATATACTCCAATGCATTATTTTTGAGATACCAAACTGCCTATGTTTTCTTTTGTGGAAAGACTTAAAAAGATTGTTGGACAGAGTAACCACCACTACCTTTTGTTATATATAACAA
>PVJI01010660.1:0-59393 GCA_004026765.1 Micronycteris hirsuta | reverse complement strand
AGAGCAAAACAAACAGAGGTGGAAAAGAGATACAGGTGGCGTGGACTGGGGCGGTAAAGAAAGGGTTTTACCTTCTGGAAACAGATATCTTTGTTTATCCCACCAGCAACTTGAGCATGGGTGTATAAAGACCCATTCTCATGAGATTTGGGGGTCAGGAATGTTGGGGTGTCCTGCGAATTTGGCAGAGGGTCCCTTCAGGGATGTGAGATTTCTTCTCACTGTTATTTTGTGCTTTCCATACTCCAGTCTTGCCTTGAGAGGGGTGAAATACTGGCACTGGGGGTCTTATCACCCTGGGCAAAATCCCTCTCCTCTGGAATGCGTTTCATTGCATGAAAGCACATGTTGAATAACACCGATCACGTGAGTGGAGTCAAGATGAAGGCCATGTGCAAACTGCTTGTTTCTCCACTCTGATATTAAGGGAATGAGATAATGGAAGAAAGTGCTATATGTACAAATCTGAGGAAAAATAAAAGAATAACTCTCTGGGCACGTTGTAATACAGAGGCATGCAAGAGAGAGGGTTAGATTTTTCACCAATTTAATATCTCTACAAAGGGATATTGCCATTATTCTAAATTAAATAATTATGGATCCCGTGAAATGTCAAAGCAGATTTTGATTACAAATACTTTTTTAAATTCCACATAAATTTTCTAATAGAATAATTTGGTGCACAGAAAAATAGGAATGTTATTAATGTATTACCATAATGT
This sequence comes from Micronycteris hirsuta, assembly GCA_004026765.1. Taxonomy (NCBI): domain Eukaryota; kingdom Metazoa; phylum Chordata; class Mammalia; order Chiroptera; family Phyllostomidae; genus Micronycteris; species Micronycteris hirsuta. The sequence goes on along the minus strand of PVJI01010660.1, from coordinate 58,671 downwards.
AAGAAGTGATCTTTTGGATTATATATAACATTCTGAATAATGTAATCATTTAGTGATTTCTCTAAGGAAACATTCAAATTTTTCAACCGACACATTTATTCAGTTATAAATATAATTCCTTTCTTCAGCTGTTTTTATGATTTGGGGATTTATTTGTTTCATTTGCTATTTATACTTGTGAATTACTTTATAAATCTTAATCTGTTCACTGAAATTTAAATCCTACTTAAGTCATTTCTACAGTACTTCATTTTTCATTTCTTTTATAGTGAAGAGATTATAGATATTTACTGCATTATAGTCACGCCCAGTTCATATTTATATGTGCTTTGGTACAGTCTCCCTTTATATTTAATCCATGTCTCTGTTTTATAGGAAATTGCTCATTGTTTCTCTCTGCCATTATTTTATCAGACCCAGCAATTGTCGTACCTACACTGAGTCCCGTGCTACGGTTTACTCCCATCTCTGCTAAAATGTACTTTAAAAAGAACTCATCGCTACCCCTTCCTTTCTCCCAGCCAGACCATTTTGATAATCCCCATTCTATAAATTCTGGAAGTCAGAAACTTGCCCAGGAACACATACAACTCAGGAGACCGCTAGAAATTTTGCGGTTGTGATGGCGTTTGTGGGGAGGTTCTTCTTTTCTTCATGAACTAGTCAAGCTTTTCTTTGACCAATTACAGTGGCATTATTTTTGATCCGTGACATATAATTACAGATGTTCCTTATTCAAAGACAACACATCCTCCCATGGAGAATATTTTGGCCAAAATACGTAGTGGTGTTTAGGAAGTGTTTTTCACATGTGCACCATAAGCCGTGCAGAAAAAATCTAAAGGGCAAGTTACCACGGAGCCACTAAAAATAACTTAAAAAACTTCTTTAGAAGCTCAGGAAAATCTAATTAATAAGTACTTTAATGCCTTTTGATTGAACCCTCTCCCCAATTCCATCTGTCATTAATGTACTGCCTGGGAGCCCGATGGGGCATAAAGAGGATGAGAATTAGATTTCTATAGGGTGTTGCCTTCATCTGTCAGATAAAGACAAATTCCAGAGAGTGACAATGACCTCGAGTTTGAGTCTTTGGAACTCCAACTCCGCGTTTTCAGTGCTAAGATAGATCTGCTCCCCAATGACTGCTGTCACAGCAGCTACTAATGGGCTGCTATAGTTCTTTTTTCTTAGAAATGAAAGCGGTGTGCCTTTCTGTTAACCAAGTTACAATGGGTCTCAAGGCATTTTTGTTAGCTAAAACTCCTTAAAGGCCCAACTGTGAAAACAATACTGCAGAGTTGTCTAAAAAATGCAGGCACATGCATTTAAGTGTGTGTATATCCATTTAACTGGAGTGCCGTATTTGTTAAAATGACGATACTCAGTCAGAAGCAGCAAAAGATACGATTTCTCCATTTGCAGTCGTTTGTAAATGAGTCATCTACTCCTTCTGACCTGTCCTCTGTGGAGACCAGCATCCATCATACATAGGATCGTTAGGAAGACAAAAATAGTATCTCGTCTGCCTTGTTCGCTACTGTATCTACAACCCCTAGAACAATACCGAACACTTGGTAGGCACCCAGTGTGCATCAGTTAAAGGACCGAATGGCAGTCCATCCGGTAAGTCCGCACATGGACTCTGCAATCAAAGAGAACACAGTACTGCCAACCTGCCGTCAGTCCCAGAGCTGAACAAAGAAAACAAAATAGCCGCTTTTACATTATGTTGAGCTAAATCATTCAGGTGCGTGGATTCTAACAATCTACACACAGATGCCGGCGTGCAGACATGTGGTCTAGGTTTGTGTATACTGAATTTTAAACCAGTCATTTATGAAAGTGTATGGCAGGAAACCCACATATAATGAAAATATTAGTGATATCTTTCCCAGGGACTGAGCTTGCATTTTAGGGTTATGACAAGTAGTAGGCTAGAGAGGTTGGCAAAGCACAGGATTTGAACCTAAAAGACTTCGACTTAGACCCTGAATCTGACTTTTAATATGTGTCCTTTATCAAGTCACATAAAATGTCCAAGTCCCACTTTTTTATAACTTTGAAATTAGATCAGTGATAATACTTGTGCCGTCTATTCAGCGTACTACTGTGAACAGAGAGTGAAGTTAGGTGGGATTATATAAATTTTAAGATTTTTAAAACTCTCGTTCCTGTATCAGATATTCAACATCTTAAAAAGTATGGTAAATTAAATGTCCATGCAAACAAACCAAAAAACAAATTGCCTTTAAGAATGTCGTTAATCTCATAAAATTGCTTATTGGTGTGTACAAAACTTTAACTAAAATGTTAACAATAGCATAAAATATATGTAAAGCTAGTTCTAGATTTAGAAAATAGTCTAAAGGTAAAAAGAAAAGTTTAAAGTAAAAAAAGGAAATGTACACCAGCTAAAAAAAAAAAAATGTTGCTTTCCACAAAAACGTCTAGTAGAGAATCTTATATACTTTGAATTATATTCCTCTACTATATTTCCAAAACTCTATATTACTTACTCAGGGGTCAGATTTTCTGTTCTTCCATTGATTTTAAGTCCCAAATAAATAAGTCACTTTTTAATATTATTTTTGAGATGCAGGAATGCAAACTCTGAATTGTTTCAAGGTTCCATGCACTGTGGCTTTTACCAAGACTAGGATGCTGTTTTTTAGTTTTATCTGTTTGTTGTTGTTTGGAGTTTGGTTTTAAATGAGATATGTTGAATTACACGTTTTCCAGTTCTGTTTCAGTATTTAAAATTCTGTGTTCTGAGTTCAGAACTGTATCTTAAAACATTTAAAAGCACTGAAGCTCTAAGTGAAGAATGGTTTAATCGGTAGTGTTTTTTTCTTTTTTTCTTGTAGTTTGAGATTTGTTTTTGTCGTTTACTTTGCTGTGTTTCTTTTGACATTTAGAAAAGCCAGTCTGTCTGATCATGGACACACTAATACTATAATAACATTCAGTTGAATATAATGAATTCATATTATGTAAGTCAAAATGTTCAAATATTAGCAGTTGCATATAGTTCAATATAATACAATGACTTTTATTCAAGTCTGCTTATTTCTGAGTCCTAATTCATATCATTAAATATTTGAGAAAAAATCTAGAACTCTGTATTGTAAATCACATATAATTATTTGACCCCAACTACTGACGATTCCCGTACTTAATTTGCTAAACATTAGGCAAAAGAATTTTTAAGATTTTATTTATTTATTTTTAGAGAGGGGATGGGACGGAGAAAGAGAGGGAGAGAAACATCAATGTATGGTTGCCTTTCTTCATGTGCCCTACTGGGGACCTGGCCCACAACCCAGGCATGTGCCCTGACTGGGAATCGAACCTGCGGCCCTTTGGTTCTCAGGCTAGCACTCAATCCACTGAGCCACACCAACCAGGGCCCTTAGACAAAAGATTAAAAGATTCTCTCATCATGAAGGAAATCCATGGGACTTACAAAAAAGTAAGGAAATTAGGTAGAGTATTAGGGTCCTATTTCTATATCACAGGTGGCAAACAGAAGGCCCGTGGACCAAATCCGGGCCTCCACCTTGTTTATCCGGTCCGGCACCTTGTTTCTGCCCAGCAGCAGTGCTGAGTTCCTTTCCCCTTTTAAGGAGTAGTTACATTCATACAGTCCTCCAGTTACATTCGGCCCTTTGAAGGCAACCGCGAGGCTAATGTGGCCCCTGATGAAAATGAGTTTGACACCCCTGTCCTATATCATGTTTTTTGTTTTGTTTTTCTTAAATTCATGCATTTAGGTTTAGAACAATTATATGAAGCAGTTGTTTTGCTTTTCTATCTCTCAGGTAAAACACATGATGGAAAACATGCTCTCCCAATATCAACAGCATTAATCATTTCTAAAATGGGAAAATATTACCAAATATGTTCCCCATTTTCCCAAAATTGTGTACTGTCATTTGTATTCATTTGCACAGATTGAATTGCGTTCTGTCTTGTAGAGCAGTTATTTATGAACTTGCTTGATCACTCCTACTAGATTTTCAGTCTTTATCAAAATAATACGGGGCTCATGATTACATATTTTAATAGGAAAAAAGGCTAAACAGTGAAACCAAGAATAAAACTATCCTGTCCACATTTTCAATTTCATCCCTTAGCAGTGATCACATTTTTAGGTTTCCCTGTATTTTCCCCATAAAACCTACTTGCCCATCCTCTGCTCAGTTGCATAAGACTTAAAAGTATGTCCTAGTGCTAAAAATTTTGGAAACATTGAACATCATATGTCTAATTTTTAATGACTAGAACAGCATTTGCTTTGACACGACTCTCTATTACTGTGTGCAAGAGCCAATTTTTCTATCGAGATTTTCTGTAAAATGATTTAGACAATATGCACAACTCAACTCAAAATGTAACTCTCACAAAATGACTTGTGAAATCGCTTTCAGTTTGGTTGGTGCTGATGGACTAGAACTGTTTGCGAGGGACACTCCGGGCGGTGAAGTGCAGCTTCGCATTGTTGTTTTTGTTCTTGCTGATGTTCTGTGCCATTTGGGAAGTGTGTGCAGACATACCATATTTTCCTGTGTATAATGCACACTTTTTTTTGCCCAAATTCTCAAGGGAAATATAAGGATACACATTATATATGGGTATAGTGATTACATACCATGGGTATAATAATGGGCATAATAATCCTGTGTATAATGCGCAAATGTGGGTGTGCATTATACACTGCAAAATACGGTAACTCTGAATGCAGGACTTTGTCTATTGTTCGGTGTCAGAGGTACTGAGAGGAAATCACGGAGGAGGAAATCATGGAGAAACTTAGCCCGGAAATGCAGGGGAACTGTTATTTCACCCTTTCCTCTAACAGGTAAATGACCAGTAAAATAGAATAAACGGGGAGGTAACTGAATAGCTCCCAACCCCCATGGGGGCCTGGAGGATTATCTCAGTGGATCAAGTAAAATGTATCAATAAGGTTCAGTGATTTCGTGCACATCAGATTTGCATCAGCAAGTTAAGGTTCAGAGATTCAACTTAATTTTCCACTTCAAATCAACACATACTTATTAATGCTGTGCTTAACACTCTAAAAGAACTACAAGACATGATCCCTGCACTCTGCTAATTTGTAATATTAATTGAGAACACATTTCATAGTTATACAAACAAGTTCAAAAGTAATGCGGGTAGGAAAGACATAATAGAGCCAAAATACATAGCATAAGACATGAGTGTAACTGAATTCGTGAAGAGGAGAAGGCAATGCAGAAAGCAGAAATGGAGGAGAAAGTCCTTGAGTATTTGTACTTTGAATATAATTGGAATTTGGACAATACTAATAGCTACCACTTATTTATCATGTGCCAGGACATGTTCTAAATTTGTTACTTACGGTAACTCCTGGTAATCACAACACCTCTATGAAGAAAGTCCTATTACTAAACTCTTATTTCAAATTACCCAAGCTGAAGATGGTGGTTTGAATCAGAGAAGTGGTGCGGTCAAATTCTGGATAATTCTAGCCCTGGCTGGTGTGGCTCAGTGGACTGAGTGCCGGCCTGCCAACCAAAGGGCCTCCCATTTGATTCCCAGTCAGGGCACCTGCCTGGGTTGTGGGCCAGGTCCCCGGGAGGGGTACGTGAAAGGCAACCACATATCGATGTTTCTCTCCCTCTCTTTCTCCCTCCCTTCCCCTCTCTCTATAAAATAAATAAATAAACAAATAATCTGTGAAAAATAAAAATACATTTTTAAAAAATTATGGGTAATTCTAAAGGCAGAGCCCATAGGATTTTGTGGCCAATTGCATGTGGGTTGGTAGAGAGAGGATTCAAGGATAACACTAAAGATTTTAACGTGACCAGCCGGAAGAATGGAGCTGCCGTTAACTATACAATGTGGAAAACTGCAGAAGGACCAGGTTAGGGTATAAGGTTGTGTCAGTTTAATTTTGCCATGTTAAGTTCAAGGTGCTTATTGGACATCCAAGTAGACATCAAAGACAGTTGGCTATAAATCAGAGGTCAGGAGAGAATCTCAATTAGAGATGTAAATTTGGGAATCACCGGGAGTAATCTGCTGGCTCTCCTTCCACACTCGCTCACAAACTATGGGACTTTTCCTATGGTCCTTCCCCAGCCCTCTTTCCTGTAACCTCGCCTCTGGAGACAATCTTAGCTGTTCCGTGACCTGAATATCACCTTGTCCCAAATGGATCTTATCCGTGGAGGCCAAAAACAGAATAAGCAAGATGTCAAGATAGTATTATAGATTCACTGCCGATAGTGCCCAACAGAGAGGGCATCCAGCAGATGTAGAGACTTGAGCCATTTTGTGACTTAGTCTGCTTAAGGCCACACACAGCAAAGTCTTTGTGGGCTAAGAAAACTAGGGTGACTTTGTCTTTCTGGCTTATTATTATATTCCCTGTTCATAGAAGTTGTCTGGCACATGATGGGTTTTCAGCAGATAATTGCTGAGGTCATGAAGACAGAGAAGGAGAGAGACACGTGGGACAGGGTAGAACTAGGTAAGATTACGGAGGCACGGCTATGCTAAATGGTACTGAGTGCTGCAGAGGAGGGGGAAGAGCCAGTGAAGAAGCTGTTAGTGAAGCAATAGGTAGGAATTTCCTTCAGAAGTAAATATGGTAAAAAAAAAAGGTGATTTACAGGTGTTTAGGGCCATCTGCTCACATGAGTCATTTTGAGAAATGAAAACTGAGGAATCACTGGAAAGCAATGTTATAGTTTTGTTTTGTTTTGTTTTTAAATGAAGTTCAATCTACTTCAAACCAGAGCCTCAGTGAAATATGGAAGTCACTTTTAGGGGGAAATACACTAAGCAATCAATTTCACATTATCTTAGATTTTAGCTTCTGTTTTTATGTCTCTGAAACTATATTGTTTGAATTTTAAGATAGACTGTTTTTTCCCCTGCTGAGACGTTTTTACGAAGGGAGCATTGGCAAAATGTGAACTCAATGTTTTGTAAATAATTTTTAAGTATTTTGTTGCAAACTTTAAGGTAGAAGATAAAAGTTCAGATTAGTGTTTGTATACATATCCTATAGTCAACATATTATTTAAAATCCTACCATGGTAAGAGTTTTAAACTCATGAAAGTGCATTTGAGTTTGCTTCTTTGCTATGAAACAGAACTAAGGATGCCTGTGAATGATTGGCATCCTGATTTGTTAAAATTGTGTGAATGGCAGGCAAACGCTGAACCGAATTTTATATTTCCTTGTGAGATACCCCATTTATTTTCGTGACTACAGAGAAGGTACAACAGAAATAATGCTGGGGCTTTTTGTGACAAAGAACTTAGCTGAAGGTAAGAAATGCCATTTAAATTCAAGAAATTCTCCTTTAAGTTTCTTTTTATCAGCAGTAATTAACAGGAAGTTCAGTTTATCTGAGATATCACTCACTCTCCCTGTTCAGTATACTCCAGCGCTGTTCAATTTCTACCGTATCTACTCTGACATTCGTACAAATGGGTTTACCATTTAGGTGGTTGAAGACATGCTCTGTAATGAAACAGTCTGACATCCAGGGAGTGGTTGTCACTTCACATTAAATGGAAAAAAAACCTAAACCTCAGAGATCTGTCTGTTATGATAGAGAACATACCATAGTTAAATTAAGAGTTCCTGGAGACCCTCATGTCAACATGATTAGTTGGCAAATCGGCCCCTTGTTTGGTTTCCTAGATAAATTGTCCGTAGTATCTAGTTTCTCTTTTTAGCCCATTGAAGGCACTTACTACACAAGATTTGAATAAATGAACCTCTTTTGGTTTCAAATTATTTGTTTCTGGAATCCCTTTAAAAACATTCTCTTCTTAAAGGGAGACCCAAGTTTTAAAATAGTATTTATCTTAAAGTTGAGGCCCACATTTTGCCTGTGTTATCCATGAGTTCTTATTTAAACAGCAAGCTTTTCAACTAGACCTCTGAATCTAAGCATCACAGTTCACAGTCTTCTGTTTGTGTTTATTTCATGTATCCGGACTTCGTCTTTCAGCTGTGAAAGCTACTTTACTATAGAATTTTTCTCTATTAACAGTATGTAAAGAAGGGCCTCATTGAATTTATTTGATTTTGTGAATCAGAGTTGCAAGGATGCTATTTGGAAATGTTAAGGACTTAGATTCTATAAACCCATGTACAAATGCCTTTCAGAAATTAAAGTTTCCTCTTGCAGGAAGTATGGATAAGAAGTAGACATCTTACAGAATGGAAGGAGGGCTGGGGAAATCAATTCATTGGGCATGTCAAAATTAGGAACGAAGCGGACTAAAAGTTGGTACTTCATCATTTTTCCATGATATTTTCAGGTAAGATAGGAACTATTCAGGGGCAGAAATGGAAATAATATATTCTATAGTGATCCTCGGGATGTTTTTTTTTTTTTTTTTAATCACCATAGCAACTACAGGGACTATGGTTTCATTTTTAGAGGGTCAGAAACTGTAAAGATCACTTATTTCTAGACAAACTAAAATAGGAAAAAGCTATAAAAGATCTCATGTCTGACTTTAAACTCTGGAAACCGCTACAGAATTGTCTCTGGTGCATATACCATTTTTCTGTGCGCAGTGCCGCAGGGAAAGGAGTGTGTGTGGGGACTTTAAAAAAGATTTCCTGGACTCCAGCCAGTTTTGATAGCATTCTCTGAGAATGCACCAAGGAGCTATTATCTAGATATCCAGGGAGTATGATATCCCCTGCCCCGGTTTGTGCTTTTTGCTTTTTCCACCTGAAATAGAAAGTTTTCTTGTCTTTACAACATGCTGCCAAGCATCACTAAAACGGTTCATGACTCAATTCTTTTTTAAAAGATTTTTATTTATTGTTACATTTTCTGTTTTTTTTTCATTTTTTTATTGTTGTTCAAGTACAATTGTCTCCATTTACCCCCCACCACTCCCCCCATCCCACCCACCCGCTCCTCCTACCCTCGATCCTACCCCCCTGTGGCTTTGTCCCTGGGTCCTTCATACATGTCCCTTGATGGCCCTTTCCCTTCTTTCCCCTGTTATCCCCTCCCACCTCCCCTCTGGTTACTGTCAGTTTGTTCTTTATTTCAATGTCTCTGGTTCTATTTAGCTTCCTTATTTTATTGATTAGATTCCACTTATATATAATTCCACACAAATGCTGAAATTGCTCTTGATAAGATCGCTGATGACCTCCTAAATTCCCAAAGTTGACTCTTCCCTCCTTTTATAGTTGCATCTGGCTTGTTGACTGCTCCCTCCTTCCTCCCTATTCTTTTGTCTTCCCTTGGTTTTGAATTCCTTTGCGCTTCGGGTTCTCTCTCTTAGTCTGACGAGAATTACTTTTGGGGCATGCTTGTCTATTTCCTCTGCCTCTTTCTTTCCACAGAGGTTCATCCTCAAGCAGCCTTTTGTCTTACTCTTTTCACTCTAAAGAGCGTTTCTGAGCAATTTGACCTTCTCTGGTGCCATTAAACAACATCTGAATTCCAGCGACTCACAATTCTGTACGTACCGCTGGCAGAAGACAATGTTAACCTGCTTTCCCCCAGATCAGTATTCTCACAGGACGTTTTCGTGTTGGCACGCCCTCCGTTCTCCCCTCTGGTGCTGCTTGCCCTGCCAGATCAGCACTCTTACGCCGGAGGGAAACTGAGTCACTTAACAAAAAATAACGAAGCCTTCCAACCACATGGTGTACATAGGCTTGAAGAGAACACCTTGGGATTTTTTAAACAGCTCCTCTCTCTCTGAAATCAGTTCACATAATGCTTCACCACACCCCTTTTGTAGCTAATTGGAAAGGCGTGGGAATACAGCTGCTTTTTTTCTTTCTTAGGTTCCCAGTGTAAGCATTGCCTTTTACTCCTTACAACTGACATTATCTACGTTCTCCCCTGTTTCTGGAGTTTCATTCTCTGCCAAAGCCAGTCTTCATGCATCGCAGTCAGAAGTCTTAGAATGAGGCAGGAAAGCGCCCCCAAATCTTCCCATAACCTGTCTACTGTTGCCTAGTCTGACTTGTGGGTTTTACTTCAGATCCTGCCTCCTGGAGAGCTGCAGGCTCAGCAATAGCCACTCTCTATGTGGCCTTGTCTCCATCTCATACACAGTTAATACCCTCCCCAACTGTGCCTGAAAGTTGGCGGGAAAAAAAAACCCTTTTGTTGGTGTTTGTTAAGTTTTTATATCTATATTTATTTATCCTGGCAGGAAACAGGAGATATCTGAATTAGAGAACGTGTTATTAATTATTCAGTAGCATCTTTGTGCCGGTTCCCAAGCCCCAAATCCCCATAGGAAAATGCAATGAGGGCCAGATGTTTATCATGCAGGGTTGTGGTATGGGAGAGAAAGTCCCAAATGATGAATATCAGAGCATATCAGAGCTTATGTAAGGAAGCCTGTGTGTGTGTGTGTGCGTGTGTGCGTGTGTGTGTGTGTGTGAGAGAGAGAGAGAGGGAGGGAGGGAGGACGAACCAACATTTGCTCTGGAATGTAAACAAATCATCTCCACAGAGAGGGGGAGGTAGAATTCTGTTATTCTTGGAATGTAATTTAGAATGTAAGCAAAGCGTTCCAGAGAGATAAGTTCCTAAGCCTCTCTGGAGCAATGCACTAGTCTAAACTCGAAGATATGTTTGCTATTCAGTTATCCTTTAACCCAGTTTCCAATACTCTTTGCTCAGAAAGTCCAGACCATGCAGAAATGTGCAGATATGTATGGCCCAATGGTAGCTGCAATTTCATTCTTTGCAAAATCGGATGTCAGTTGCCTATTGGATATGTAGTGTCCGAGGCCCCAAAGGCTTCTCACTATGATTATGTCCCAAACTGAACCCATCACTTCCACACGCAAGCATGCGTGCACACCCGGAGCCTGTTCATCCATCCAAAATCCCTTTCCTCGGTGACACCACGGCTCATCTGGGTATCCAGGCCAGAGACCTGCAAGTTACTCAAGTCTCTCCTGTTCTTTACCCGACACACAGTCAGTGCATTCTGCAGAATCTTCTTCCTTTTGAACTCCTTTCTCAATCCAACATAATAATGAATAGCAACTCTGGGTTTGATTATATTAATGAATTTGTGTGAAGTTTGTAGCTGTGGGAAAGGTATTCTGTGTACTTGCTTTGACAAGAGTTGATCTATATTGGGAACACATGCCGAGGTATTTATGAATAAAATATTATATCAGCTCATTTGAAAATAGCCCAGCGGAGGAGGTGCATGTGCGGGGAAGTTGTCCACAGCTGCATCAGGGTCGACACTGGACAGTAGGTTCATGGGAGCTCGGTATACTATTTTCCTGCATTTTATCTTTTTGAAATTCTCTATAAGTTTTTACTAAATCGCACTTTCCCACTGGCTACTGAATTACGTTCACAATTTTCAAAGCCCATCGTTAAACATCTGTAGCCTCTGTTTCTTGACCCACCTTTCCCTAATTCTCTACATTTCCAAAAAGGCAGCCAAATATGCCTGCTCATGTATGTGACCTACTAATGATAATGTCCCATGCACTTGGACTAGTCAGCCACGTCAGCCCTGCATTGCACTTCCTTCAGGAACTCTCCCCTGGGCTTGTGACCAAACGTGGCGTGTGATTTATTCCTTCGCTGAACTTCCAGAAAGATTCAGTACCACTTGGAGTGCTCACTCATCATATTCTTTCTTATAATCTAGCTGGGCGTTCTGCACTTTTAGTGTTTTTCCTTCATTTCTCCAAACCACACCTTCCCTTGCTACCAGAATAAGATCAATGTAAAAGTTCTCAAAACAAACAAATAAAACAGTGCTTCACCTACTTCCACTTTCGCTATATCGATCCTTTTGCATGGAAGAGCTCAGTGAACGGTTGCTTGATTTGACTTGTCTGTAAAACCTCAGATGAGCAACATAAACAATTTCATACTAGTAAGACAAGCCAAATAAAATTTTCAGCATTTTTTTTAAAATCAATACTTTAAAAAAAATTTATTACATAATGAATTTGTGGCTTGTGAATTTTTCTCTTAAATAAAAACTAGATAAAAAGTTTGCGGTTAATTGACGGGATACATTTGGGTTCCTTCATTTAGTCATCAAAAATGCACCGGGACCCCTGGCTGGTGTATCTCAGTGGATTGAGCGCGGGCTGGGAACCAGAGGGTCCCGGTTCGATTCCCAGTCGGGGCACATGCCTGGGTTGTGGGCCAGGTCCCCAGTGAGGGCCATGTGAGAGGCAACCATACATTGCTGTTTCTCTCCCTCTCTGTCTCCCTCCCTTCCCCTCTCTCTAAAATAAATAAATAAAATCTTAAAAAAAAATGCACCAGGACCCACCATGTGGCAGGCACAGGTTGGAGCCCTGGAAACCCAATAGAAACCAAGACACACGACATCCCTGCACTCACGAGGTCTAGTCGAGTGGTGTAGAGAGAATAGTAGATACATAACTGAATGTTAGTCATAAGTGCCATGACGAAAATTAAAGAAGACAGAGTACAGAGTGATTGGGACTGCTATTTAAAATAGAGTGGTAGAGAAGGCTCCTTTAGGGTGAGAAAGAAGTGAGGGAACCAGACATATCAATAAATGTCTTGGAGGGAAAGAATCTTTTCGGCAGAGGGAACAGCAAGTGCAGATACCTTGAAGCCATGCTGGGCAGACTCCAGGGGTGCAGAGAAGCTAATGAGGCTGAAATAGTGTGAACCTGAAAGAGACTAAGAGAAGAGAAGATTAGAATCGTAGGCAGCATACAAGCAAGCCATAGAGAGCTTTTCAGGTCATGGTAAAGATTATGGGTTTGGCCCGGCTGGTGTAGCTCAGTGGATTGAGCGCAGGCTGGGAACCAGATGGTCCCGGTTCGATTCCCAGTCAGGGCACGTGCCTGGGTTGCGGGCCAGGTCCCCAGTGGGGGCCATGTGAGAGGCAACCACACATTGCTGTTTCTCTCCCTCTCTGTCTCCCTCCCTTCTCCTCTCTCTAAAAAAAAAAAAAGAAGTGGGAAACTAAGTTAGAGCACTCCAATATTAAGAGATTGCTGAGGAGGCGGATTCAGCAAAGGAGGCAGAGAGGCAGTAGACAGGAAGGTGGAAGAAAAACCAGAAGAGTTCAGGTTACCGAAGCCAAATGGAGTAAGGCTTTTGAGGTGCAGGGGCGGATCCGCTGTATCAAGAATGTCCCTTAGCCGTGGAATCTGAGCAAGTTGCAAACACTGGGCTTCGGAGCTGATGGCTTTAAAAAGTCAACGATTAAGCACGGCAAGGCCGTCTGTTACTTCTGGAGTTTATAAGTTGCCCTTTTTCTCTCTCCCTAGACAAGGGTCTCATTTCTGGTTTGTCTCACGTGTTCACTATTACAGAATGTAAAAGACAACCTGCAACACATCTCAGGTCGGATTGACATCATTCACAGCAAGAAGACAGCAGCATTGCAAAGCGCCACGCCTGCGGACAGGGCGAAGCTCCAGGAAGCTCTCTCAGGGCTCGATGCCCAGTGGGAAGGAGTTACCAAAATGTACAAGGACCGCCAAGGGTAGGTGACATTTGTATTTCACTAAGCGATTATGCCTGTTTTCAGGGAACTCTAGAGAGAGAAGTATCACTGTCATTGGGAAAACATAAGTGGAATGAGAACAAGTCATGATGATTAGTGCATACTAATGAGATGAATTCTAGAAATTATTCTATACCGAAGTTAGCATTATTTCAGAGCGCTATATTATCTCTGAAAATTCAGGTAATACCAAAACCGGTTTGGGCATTTAATTGAGCTGGTGTAAATAACTGTATAATTTAAAGTGTATATCTTTGGTCTTTCATCAAATCTGTGTCCTATATATTTATAGTAGTTGGATTAATATGTTTGAAATAGAAGCTATCAAAAAGTTGATTTTCATTTATTGATTCTATTTTGAAGGCATTATTTTATCTTCTGAAGCCTCCCCACTTTTTTGTTATAAGGAATTTTTTAGGTTGACTTAAAATAACTTTTTAGTAATTATCTTAAGTAAAATATCTACCTTTTAATTAAAAACTTTAAATTCATGTTCACTCTTTAGTCTCACATCACAAGAAATTATGGTGTTGTATTCTTTTCCAATTTTAGGTTAAAAGTAACAAAGTTCTAATGGCTTTAAAACAACTTGTTTCAAATTTGGAGTCTTAAGATATTTCTTCTTTATTATTTTAAGAGGAAATCGAATAATTTTCTAACAGTTTTAAGGAACCTCCTTGATATTTCACATCTATTCATTTTTAACCCTCCATATTTCGATTTTAGCTCCTTACGTAACTACGCTAGGTTCCTAAACTGATACTGCTGGTAGAAATCTTGGTTATTTTCAGTGAGCATCCCTGCTGTGTTCCCAAGTATGTTTCGCCCCGCGTTTTTTTGTAAGTGTGAGAACTTCTGTACTGTGATCTCACTTCCCTCAGAACAATGTCCAGACTCATTAACCGGGCACATGAGTCCTCAGCATGGCCTGGCTCCTCTGGTCAGCCTCACTGTTTTTCAGTTCCTGCCCCCACTCACCCGCTCCCAGTTCAGCTCTAACAACATCAGACTGATCTGAAGATTTCAGATGTTTCGTGGCTCTCTGTCCTATTTGTCCTTCAGGTCTCACTAAGAGGTTATTTCCTTCTCAAGATCCTAAAATTGTCAATTCACCAGAAAGTCTAGAAACTTCGATATTGGTTTAACATTGAACATAATATAATATCGATATATCATTTATGTATTTGCACTTGTTGCCAGATTCACTGGTTCAGAAATGACCTCCTTCTGGAACTTACCACATAGTAATCGGTCGGTTTACTTACCTGCCTCCTGCGCCGGCTCCTTAAAGACCAGGGCTGTGTCTTATTTTGTGTGATAAACTTAATACTACCAAGTTCAAAGTGGATGTTCAGTGTGTCTGGACTCAAGCCTCCTCCCAGAAGCCAGAGAGTGTTCTCTGTGGATGGTCTAATAGTTTTATTTAAACTTGCTGGAAAATAGCTGATCCCAGGGCACCCAAAGCCAGTTTTGATCAAAGAAAAGCAACTCAGCAACCCTGTGAGTATGCTGCCATGGCAAGCTGAGAATGCCACCAGGGTGCACTTTCCCTCAGCACCCAACTTTGAGTCATCTTGAGCCTCTGCAAGCTATTCCAATGAGGTTAGTTTCATCATCCTCTTTTTAGGTGCTCACCCCACCTTTGGGATGTCCTTATCTCTGTTGTCTTCTCTCAGACAGCATTTTGCCCAGCCGTCCATGACACCAATCCCATCTCTTAAGAACCTCGCGGGGGTCCTTGGGTCGCCATTGGTTAGTATGCTTCCATAGGCACCTACCACTGGGTACTAAAGCAACGGTGAAACATTTTTGCTTTTTGAGGCTTCTCATCCACATTGTTTATCATCTGTGGCCAGTGAGCTAGGTAGTCCCTTCTTGCAGGGTCCTATAGAGGTCTCCTTTTAGTTCACCTTCCACCACAGGCTTTAAGAGAAGCAGACGCGCTAATCCCGTTCCGTAGAGAGGAGAAACTGAAATCTCACCCCAAATAGGAGGCCTCTCATATGTCCGGCAGCGGACAGAGTGTCTCTAACCCATTAGCTTAGTTTTTCTTTTCACATCCAGAGACTGTAAGACTATCTTAAGTGTGCTCTAATTGGCCTTCTCTAGGAATTGGTCGAGAACCACTAAACTTCCAATGGCTTCTGTTTGGTCCCAGGTCAAATTGGTTGAAGTTGTTGATGAGCATAGGGCTGAAGAATCCAAGTTGTTTTGGAATCCAGGCTTTCTGCTGACTAGTTCCTTAACTTTTATGCTCCACAATTCCCTTATCTATGAAGCAGGATGAAAATCTTTTCTATGTCATGGGACCGTTAGGAGGACTAAATGACAGTGCCTGTAGAGTGTTTGGCGGATCGCTTCTACATGATAATGACTCAATTAAGCTTGGCAATTTTGATGATGAAAGTGATGGTCTTATGGCTCTGACCATCTTCATGCCTGTTAATTTATTCCGATACTCTTTCACATTTTCCTGAGCACCACAGAAAAAATGAATTAAGTTCAGTCCTTGCTTTGGAGAACCTTCTAGTCCTGGAGAGAAAGTGGAAAGTCAGTAAAATACAGGCCGGTAGATTCTTAGATGGAGAGAAAAATATCCCTGGGGAGTGAGATCAGAACATCTCTCTCAGAGCCGGGAATAAAGCAAGGCCTGCGAACCACTCAAGGTTCTGATTAACAACTAATAGAAAGTGACTGTGGTTACCTTAGGTAGAATTCTATGTCTTATCCGAAGGATGTCAGGTAGCTCATGGAATCAATGGAAAGGGCTGAAGGCCGGGTTTAAAAATGGGCAGAAATCACCAAGGAAAACCAGGCAAGGGATTCAGAAACACATCCATCCTGAAGCCACAAAGTGTAGCTGCTGTCGTGACCGTGATATGTTGGGGCACTCAGAGGCACCGTCGCCACTGGATTTTGTTTGCCGCCACCACCACTGCCCAAAAGTCTCTCAACTATTACTTCTTATGCAACCAACTTTAGAATGAAAGTTTCTGACAGAGTCATTAACATGGCCAGGGTTGGACTTTTTTCTCTAAAGGTTGAGTCAGTAAATATTTTAGTATTTGCAGACCAGGTATTCTCTGTTGCAACTACTTCACTCTGCCGTTGCAGGGTGAAGGAAACCAGGGATCAAACATAAATGAACGGGCACGGTGTATTCTAATAAGGCTTTATTTACAAAGACGGGCGGTGGGCCAGATTTTGCCGTGGGCCATAAATTGCAGATTCCTCTTATCAGGCAAGCTTAGGTCACATACCTGGCTAGGTTCTAACTGCCAGGGGTCAGGAAACAGAAATAGCTGGAATTTTGGCCCCATTGCCATGGTCGTCAGGGACTTGGGTCGCACCAAGGTCCATACAGTGGTAGATGCTTGAATCCTTAGAGAGGTTAGAAGCTGCACATTTCTAAGTAGATGAATGACCTGGATAGCCTTCATGTTGGGTTCTCAACAAAAACCTACCAATTTTTTAAGGCACTTAAGCCTGTAAGAAGGTATTGGCATTTCTTCATATAGGATCCATGTATGGGAGTGTATTAGTCAGCTATTACCATAATATAGTGATACACATCACTATAAACTTGACTTAAAACAGTGAGCATTTCTTCTCGTGCTCATGGATCTTTAGGTCGCCTGTGACTTGGCTGGCATAGGCCAGGCTTGGCTGGGAAGCTCTTTCAAGCTGTGGGTTAGCTGAGCGCAGCTCCAGGATATGTGTTGGCTGAAAGTCTGCTACGTGTATCTTTATTCTGGGCTGGGACGCAGGGTCACTGGGATGCAGGGTCACTGGGATGCAGGGTCACTGGCATGCCATGCTTGTGATGGATCACCAGGGTATGAACCGAGCCTAACTTCCCAAGAGTGCTTTCAGCCAATGCTTATATCAAGTCCACTCTCAGTCTATTGGGCAAAGCAAGCCTGACATCCACCGCATGGGGAAGTAGTCCCCTTTTACAGTAGAAGGGGGCCAGGGTTGAGTATTTACTGAGCAGTAATCCAAACTATTATAGATAGTTAATCACTAATAGTAAAGGGTTTCTTTTACAGCGAGAAAATTCCTCAGTGATTTTGTCCTGCTTCATTATTTTACAGAGGAGACTAAGTCACAAAGATGTTTGCGACTTGCTCAAGCACATACTACATGGCATATTTCTATTTTACCAAAATACTGAGTTCTCATAAGTTTGCATAATTTACTCAAAATAAGTTACAAATATGACAAAATGCATTAGACTTTAAAAAATATTATTTGTTTATTTATTTTTATCCTCACCCAAGGACATGCTCAGTTTAGAGAGAGGGGAAGGGAGGGAGAAAGAAAGGGAGAGAAACATCGATGTGAGAGAGAAACATCAATTGGTTGCCTCTTGTCCACACCCTGACCAGGGACCAAACCCGCAACCGGTGCATCTGCCCAGACTGGGAATTGAACCTGCAACCTTTTGGTTTATAGGATGATGCTCCAACCACCTGAGCCACACCGGCCAGGGCACATTAGACTTTTGGTAATCCAGTAGGTTCTGGGACCATCATTCATCAACAAATTTGTAAATGCCGTAATAGCAAAAACTCACCTATATTAATTTCATAATGTAAAACAGGCATTACTCCCGAGGAGAGTGCAAATAGGATAAAAGCCAGATTGGCGTGTGACTGCTCACTCATTACCTGAGAGACTTGCTTCCATACATTGTCTTTCCGTGTACAGAACTTCAGCATGTGTCTCAGCAAAATTACAAATGATCAAAATGCTAAAGGTAGCTTCTTTCCATGGAAACACAAATAGTGAACATAGTAACCATTAAATCCATGAATCTCATATATATGGATAGGTATACATATATGTAAGATAAATATTTAACCTTATGGGGCATGGATTTTGTTGCTAGATTCTCTTTTCATCTATTTCTTGGTGGGTTGCTCATTGCTTATAAAAGATACCTACAGGAAACACATGGAAATAAAGAGAGAATTAACATAAGATATCCCTAGTATTAGAAAAACTAAGTCCTTTCCTTTTTCGAAAGAAATACTTCCAGGCCCCCTAAGATTTAGGTACTCTGTTGTCTTTATTTCTCATACCATCTTTACTATCTCTCAAACCATTAACAGAGTTGCCCGTGATCAGGAAATTTCTCCTAAGCCTAAGAGGATAGCCCAGTTCAAATGAGACAGTTCAAGAAGTTTCTAGACAACAAATTGCTATATAGCCATAAGATGGCATTATTGTGTAACAAGTTTCTGGTCCAATATCGAACAAGTAATTTTTAAAAAATTGGTATTCCCCCTTGGAATTGCATTAAGTCAGTATCTTGGGATCGCTCATAAATGGTTAAATTCAAGGTGATTCTGAGCTTCGGATCTCATGTAAAGAGGACCCGAGACAAAGAGGAGTGATTTTTCTAGTATTAAATTTCTGGAGAAAAACAATCTCAAAAATATAGGGAAAACAATGTGAGGGCATTTTAAAAATTGGATTGTATTACCCACGATATTTCATAGAATGAGAAATAGGAAAACAGCATTACGCAAAGGAAGCCAGACACCAAATGATACATATTGTATGAATGCATTCATATAACACTCAGAAACAGGCATAATGGCGATTCAAGGTCAGACATGGTTGCTGGTACCTTTGTGGGGAGTAGTAATTAACAAGGGCAGGAGCAGGTTTGGGGTTCTAAGGAATGCCTTCTATCTTCATCTGGATGCTGGTTGGGAAAGTTTATGAAACTGTGTACTTGCGATTTCTACACTTTTCTGTGTATATGCTGGGCTTGAATGAACTTTCCACTTAAATTCAAAAACTACAAAATACATACTTTTTTTTTAAATACAGGAAGGACCTAACTCAGAATAATAAAAAAAAGATGTAGCTTTAAGGAAAGCATATTACATTGTTCTATTTTGGGCACTTCACTATGGAGCCCTGAATGCTTTATAATTTACCAGTACAGAGCCTAAGATGCGTGTATGAGCACCAGTATCTAAAGTGTTCTCGAATTACCACCAGCATGCTGGGACCACAGTACCACATGGCAACAGGCTGCTGCTGCAGGTGGGAGAGCAGGAAGCTGCTCCCCTCAGGATTTCTCCTTTGCTTGGTTCCGTTAGTGCGAAGCCCGCAGTATTAAAGCATCACATTCTTGCTGCCATTGGTACCGCGTGGAGGAAAATGAGACCAGGAAAGAAACGAAAGGAAGGAAAACAAGAAGAGAAACCACAGATATCTGATTGGAAGGGAAAGGCCTTAAC
Source organism: Micronycteris hirsuta (assembly GCA_004026765.1). NCBI lineage: Eukaryota > Metazoa > Chordata > Mammalia > Chiroptera > Phyllostomidae > Micronycteris > Micronycteris hirsuta. Next base: position 38,878 of record PVJI01010660.1, on the reverse strand, counting down.
CATCTCCGCATTCAAACTCTAGGGATCAAGCATGCAATTCTGCAGGTTCACTCCTCACGTAACTTTCTCCTAAGCATCTGCTATCTCGCTTGTCATGTTTTTATGGAGACATTCAATGAATGTTCTTCCCTCATGGCAAGGTGAGGACAATAACCCCACACTGCCCACGCAGGGAAGGAATAATACACTAATCCTCATGCCATCACTATGAATCGTTTCCTCCAAAGTGGAAGTTAGAGGGACAGATGCATAGTCAGAGAGCTTTTCCAGAATTGTTTTTTTCCCAAATGGAGACATTCAGCTATAGCAGCATTATCAGCCTCTGTTTGTCACAGTGCCAGGTGTAGTTGGGAAGGTATGTGGCAAGCACACACAGGACGCTGTTAACTCAGGGGAGATTGACATCAAGGTCTCAGAATTAGTCTTTACGCAATGGAAGCAGATTTTTATGTAAGATTGGATCTTCCTCTTCTTCCCACAAGTGTGTGTGTGTGCGCACGCGTGTGTACGCCAATACACAGTTCTACTGTTGGTTTTTGAACCTGGTAGATTTAAGAAGAGGTAGGAAACAAATCTCCTGAGCATGGGAGACTTTTTTATATCTCATTTTGGAATGACCGTACCGACCAGGGGAAAGAATTGTCATGCATTCATTCATGTGGACAATGTGGGGAAAGATGCGTGAAATCAAGGAAGAAATGAGATTGTCTATTTGTACTCCGCTTTGTTGCGTTGTTGAAACCACTATATATGGGGAAGGCTTCTATTTTGGTTCTCAACTTCCCCATCTTTTTAAAAATCATTATTTAGTAAGTTATTTCACACAATTCATGTTTAAAACTTAGTTATGTATGTAAAAAAATAATTCATTATTTATCCCCATAAATGTATCAGAAAACATTCTTATACACAGATACATAGATACACTCACCAGCTCACCTAAATACTGGAAATATTTAAATTTTATTTTGTTTTTTTTAAATATTTTTATGTATTTATTTTTAGAGATAGGGGAAGGGAGGGAGAAAGAGAAGGAGAGAAACATCCTTGTGTGATTGCCTTTTGCACACCCCTTATTGGGGACCTGGCCCACAACCCAGGCCTGTGCCCTGACTGGGAATCGAACTGATGACCCTTTGGTTCGAAGGCCAGTGCTCAATCCACTGGGCCACACCAGCCAGGGCTAAATACTGGAAATATTTAAAAGTTTATTGTTGACCTTATATTTTTCCCCAGTTAAGTATCTTGTTCTTCATCTTCTCTCCTACGTTCATGTGCATTGATCGGTCTGACTTATTTTATTGATTTCTGGCTCTCAGAAACCAGGTCAATTTTAGTTCTTTGTGCAATGCCAAGTGCAGCACACATGGTTAGTAAATACTATTTGGTGGTGATGATGATGCTGAAAACTGTAATTTCACATCATCAACATGTCGTGTATGCTGGAAATAAATCATCCAATCTTTAAGAAAGGCAAATCTTTTATGAACCTGTCATTCCCTATAATCTCCCTTCACCAAGCTCAGCCCCTACACTATCATCTGTGCCATATGCTCGCTTCCTCTTTTGTATTTCAGTACAGGGCTTGCCCCTTCTGAACACCACCTTCTATTATGCCATGCTGTTCTGTTCAAGTGTTTATATTTGCACACAGGCTCTGTATAATCTAAACTAATCCCTTCCTATTGTGAATATCTTTCAGTGGCTAGTTGTTGCATTCTGCACACCACTGAGAGAGCAATTGCGAGCCCAATAGAGAAGTCTTTGTTTCCAGCCAGCAGCCCAAAATGAAGTGTATGACTTGACCGCTCATGCCAATTACATGGAGGTTTTACCCCCAGAGGCAGAGCTTTAAACTGCAAAAGAGAGTTTTGTATAGTCAGTGTTAAGAAGTGTTTAATGTTAATATGTTGACTGTCAAAAACACTCCTTAAAAAAAGCCAAATTATCAACAAAATATCCTTACCCTGTGATTTGTTTGGAAACTATTTAATACATGAAACATTTAGTGTAGTATGCCATTGGAATTAGAAACCTAAACTATCGCCCTGGCTGGTGAGGCTCAGTAGATTGAGTGCCGGCCTGCAAACCAAAGGGTCGCCGGTTTGATTCCCAGTCAGGGCACATGCCTGGGTTGCAGTCCTGGTCCGGTCCCCAGTAGGGGGTGTGGGAGAGGCAACCACACATTGATGTTCTTTTCCCTCTCCCTTCCCCTGTGCATAAAACAAATAAATAAAATCTTTAAAAATAAAAAAGAAACCTAAACTAGCCCTTGATTTATGTTTCCTGCTAGAATTTCTTCTGAATTCTTAGTTGTTGAGAACAGTTGGTGAAGGAATTGAGTGAGGGGGATCTTTTGTATTTCTTTAATAAAAGAGGTTTTGAAGTGCATTAAATATGTGTGTTTCTGCCCATCAGCTTATCTTCTGTATGTTCCTATTGCTAGTTCAGAGCACTTGAGAGTTGGGAGAGTGATTGGCTTTTTATGAGAGCCATTTCATATAGCATCATTTGCCTTCTCTCTTCAACATTTTCAGACTCTTATAAATCTTTACAGTTCACATAGAGGTTAGCTGGAAACTTGCTTCAGATAAGAAATTGACTAGATATAAAATTCACATAATCTCAGAGTTAACCATAGATCAATATCTGGATCTTTTTCTCAAAGTAATTGAACATTTTTGTTTCCCAGGATAGCTGTTTACTCACATTTCCATTCACCATAGATGATTCTCACTTCTTCAGTGTACAGGAGGCTATAGTTTGCTTGTTTGTTATCTCCCTAAACTTGTATTTTCATTATTGCCAAAGGGAAAACGCTCTCGTGTAGAAACCAATTTTATGCCTGTGGAACTGGCCTCATTTTGGAAATAATGCCGCTATTGGACTTTATTCATTGTGTGTTCCTTGGCTTTGTCATGTCACAAATACGCTTCTCTAAATATACACTTTTTCCCTCTACATAGAATAGATGGGTTTTGGATGAAAGCAAAACTGTGATAAATGTAATTTTCCCAGAAACCTTCTTTACTTTATTTATCAGCTAGAATTGGTTTGGGCTGAGAGTAACAGAGGCTCCAGGTAGAGAGGCCTCCATGAAGACAGGAACATATTTCCCTCTCCTGAACAACCTAGGAGTTTGCAGCAAAGGCAGTTAAGATGGATCTGGCCATTCCTGCCTTCTACGTCACTGCCCTTTCACAGGGGACCCTCATGCACAGGTTGCAGGATGGAGTACCCATGACGTCCACATTCCAAGGAGATTGGGAGAAGGGGCAAGGGATGTATACCTATTGTATTTTAGGGAAATTTCCTGGGAGCTGCCATGTTTTACTTAACACTGATACTTCATTGGCCAGAAGTCAGTCATATGACTACGCCTAAGCTGCAAGGGAGGCTGGGAAATACAGTGGCACCTCATTACTGGCCCTTAATTCGCTCTGGAACTCATGACAAGTGCAAAAACTGAAGGGTACCAAACAATGAAGCATTTTCTCTTGCGGGGCAGCGTCGTGACTCATACAAGTTCAAAGCAAGGACTGTGTGCTGAAACATTTTTTTCTTCTCAAAATGTGATGAGTACAGGGCTTGACGAGCTCTGAAGCTGATGAGTATTGAGGTATGGCAGTACTGTATTTATTTCTGAATGTTATGTGCCCTGCCACAAAGTATACAGTTATGGGGAAATGGGAGAATAGTCATTGGAAGAGAACATAAAAAAGTGTGTTTTGTTTTTTAAACAGCCTCCAGAAACATGTATAAAGGATAGCGATGTCTAGGGTGACTTTCTTGCCATACTTTCTTACATATTTTCTGAACTTTGGCTTCCTGAATTCTGCCTATATAAAAGGGAAGTATTTTTTCCTTATTTCTCAATACCCATTTATTCTGTCTCTCCATGTCCTCAAAACAATCTCTCATTAATCAAATTTTGTCTGACCCTCCCCACTCTTTCCAAAAAATCCACTGATTAGTTAAGGAGAGGGATGGATAACTTTGTTGTCATAGTGCTCCTAGGTTATATAGCTCCTCCTTACTTACTTTGACTAAAGTTAGGTCATTGGTAAATGTTAGCAGGTTAGATTGGTATGCCCAAGAGTGACCTACGCCTCAAGCTAAAATGACGACGATGTACTAATATTTCAGGACATGGCCCTTCCCGGACACATAAGTTAGACTTTGCATAAGATTGAAGAGCTGCTGCTTCTTTAGTAACACACGCATGCCAGGCGTGCTTTCGGTGTTTTATAGACATGGTTTCACCCTCAGGAGAACCATGTTTTACAGATGAGAAACTCGAGGGCCAAAGAGAACAGATAATGCCCCACATTCACGTACGAAGTATGTGCCAGAGCCTTCATTTTGACGTGAGTTACAAACTTCTGTCTGCTGCACCCCTTGCCTCTTAGGCATGGCACCTAGGAGTTCTTGTGTTCGAGGAGTACGTTCTGTCTTCCAGATACTGTTCTTCAGTAGCAACAACAAGGAAACTTTAAAACAGCTTGTGTGGTGCCCTGGCTGGTGTGGCTCAGTGGATTGAGCACCGGCCTATGAACCAAAGGGTCACTGGTTTGATTCCCAGTCAGGGTGCATACCTGGGTTGCAGGCCAGGTCCCCAGTAGGGGGCGCATGAGAGGCAACCACACATTGATGTTTTTCTCTCCCTCTCTTCTCCTCTCCCAATAAGTAAATAAATAAAATCTTTTTAAAAAATTGTCTTATATGGTTGTTGTTTAAGTACAGTTGTCTGCATTTATCCCCCCATCACTTCCCCCTCCTCAGCCACCTACACCTTCCTCCCCTGATTCCACCCCCACTTGGCTTTGTCCATGTGCCCTTTATAGTTGTTCCTAAAAACCCTTCTCCTCTTTCCCCCCATTATCCCCTCCTACCTCCCCTCTGGTTACTGTCAGATTGTTCTTAACTTCAATGTCTCTGGTATATTTTGCTTGCTTGTTTGTTTTGTTGATTAGGTTCCACTTAAAGGTGAGATCATATAGTATTTAATCTTTAAAAAATATTTACAAGGTGGTATCTTCATGTTGAATATCTGTAGAGGAAAGACATTGTGATTCTATAAGATGCTTGGCAAAGCCAACTGGTGAAGGATCTTCTCCAAGTGTGTGAGGAACGCGACCTGTTCTTGGGTGGGTGAAGTCCTACTCAGCATTCAGGACCCGGTGCAAATATCACCATGTGGGACCCGTCACTGGTCTCAATATAAGTGCTTCTCATGCACTTCTGTGTCCTACAGAGCCACGTGCACCGCTGTACCATCCGGTAGAGCCTGTGTTTCCATAGGGCACAAACTGTGCCTTCCACTTTGGTCACCCCTAAGGCAAACACAGTATAACTCCATGGTAACTCCTCAATACACAGTAATTTTTTAAAATTGATGGGTACTTCAATGTAATGATAAACTACTCACTCAAAAGCTGTAATATTTTGGAATGAATAAGGTTCTTTGTTTCTGTGGTTAACAAGAATTTTATTTCCATTATAGTTCATTCAACAAAATATTTATGGAGGGTACATGGCCTCATATTTACTCTCCCTTTTCTGTAATAAGGCTTAATTATGATTCTGAAGTATAGTTATAGCAATATATGAATAATCTGAGATCTTGATGTGTTCTTCTAATTATAGTAGTGGAGAGAAATAAACAGCCTCCCATAAAGAAAAATAGATACATTAGCCACTGAAGTCAACATAACTTTCTGGTAGAAGTCAACCAACTTTTTGTTTCTATGCTTATGCGCTTGCCTTCTATTCTAGATTGGGGGGATTTGTTGCCATTTTAACAATTTTAACACTTTAAAAAATCTGTTTACTCTGTGAGAATTGCAAATTCTTGCCTATGAGGCAATTTTCACCAGAATTATTTTCTTTTGAGCTTTAGTTTATCCACGGACAGTCTCAAATTCCTCTCAAAAACATCAGCTTCCTCAAGGGAAAACTGCCCCTTACAAATGAAAGATGTGTTTTTTGAGAGATTTCTGCTTGAAGCAACATGCTTTAAAATATTCTATGTGGTTTCCTAAAGTGGCTAGACACTTCGAAAAATAAATTACAGTTTAGATGGACATTTTAGAAAGCCTTAAGATAAGAACAATTCATTATTTAAAGAGATTGAAGCTGTGTATTTTTGTTCACAAAAGGTGAATTCTCTGTTAAGTTTCTCTTGAAGAGCTTTTCTCATTTCTTTCATCGGTCTTTCTCTCCTGCTCAGAGTTGTAGCCTAGGTTTTACACTGAGGACTGTCATTCTGCGCCCCTTTGGTCTGAAGGAATTTTGGGGGCATCAGAGCTACAATTCTGTCATCTTTCTGGGCACCTTCCCTGAAGTGGTAGCACCGTGATCGGGAAATAGACACCAGCTCTTCTGTTTGTCCCATCCCTTCATCCTTATCTCCTTGTAGTGTGGGAGGCATGCAGGGCTGCCGTCCGTCGTGCCCCGCCGGGGCTGGCATGTTTGGTCGGCTGCCACCACAATAATTCTGCAGAAGAAACATCACCCAAAATAATACATTATTATCCTCATGCTTCTGGGGCTACTCTCAGCCCACTCTGCTTCAGCCTGTTGGATAGTAGGTGGAATGAATAGGTCTGATCCATGCACTTCATTCTGTGGCCCAGCTTAAAGCAAGCCACGTGGCCAGCCCAAAGGCCAGGAGCAGAGGAATATGCTCTGCTCACCGTGAAACTATGTCAAGAGTGAAGATCTGTAATACTGATACTAAACAGAATGGGGAATAACGACTTAACACAGTACGCTGTCCTAGTAGAAAATGACAGCAGAAGTGTTTTGATGAAACACTCGTAACCTTCTGAGGCAGTCCAACATAGAACTTGCCGATTCTACTTTGAAATGTATCCTGAATCCATTTCTCCCAAGTGGGTCTCTAATCCAGTGTGCTGGGGGGGACTTGTATTTTGCAATAAGAAACAAAAACTGGACAACCTTGGAACATGATGAAGCAGACATGTGAAGACCCCTGAGAAAAACGGAACATGGAATCAGACTTGACACCACCGTTTTATTTTTCCAAGTCCAGAGTTCCTTTATGCTTCGGCGCACTTGGACATTGGCTTTTCGAATAGCATCGTGACTTTCTGTACCCAGCTGTCTGCTGCTTGAAACTACCACAAGCTGACTATCGTGGCTCACGGTATACCCTTGAAGAAGGCCATCTGGTTCATGTCACTTGGCAAAATTTGTTTAAAAACAAGCATCTGCATGACAAAGTATGAAGGAGTCTCTGTCTAGCCATAGTAAATAAGTAGGTTCGCAATGCGCAGAATTCAACAGTTCTAAAAGGGAAATATGTTTTTCTCATAAATAAAAGAAAACTCCACAGATGCAATTGCAAGGAAGGGACTCCATCAAAGTATTATAAAAATAAGAATAACATAAAAGCTGATTTGTGATGTGAGACAACCTTCTGGTAATAACTAAGTTTTATGTACTTACAAAGATCCCAGTGCTTGGAAATTGTTATTTTTATAATTGCTAACATTAGAATTACATTTCTTAAAGGACTGTCCTTTGAATCCTAACATTAGTTGGAATGTAATCCATTGTAAACACACGTTCTCTCTCGCCTTCTACTAGGTCTCTGTGTCTCCATTCCACTTACTCTCTGAAAAAGAGTACATGCTGCATTTTTTTGGAAGCGTGAATGGATTTTCCCTTTATCAGATCAGATTAGCCGCAGCTAAGAATTGATTTTGGTTTTAATATAATTTGGGAGGTTAAAAGCATCTTAGTTTGGGTTCCTCCAAAAGCCAATCCTGAGACAGGGATTTATTTGAGTTCAGGTCTTTTATTTTGGGACGTGAGCCCAGGAAGCTGTGGTAGCTGTGCGGAGGTGAGAAAGGGAAAATAAAGTAGCCTGTAAAGAGTGTTATGAAGCCAGCCACTGCTCGCGGGGGAGTGGAGCTTAATTCCATGGAGAAATTCTGGGAAACCATAAAACAGGTGTCTCGGAGTTACTTTAGGCAAGGGGCAGGGAGCTGTGATGTTTCTGCTCCAACTGTTGTCAGTCATGTTTTAGGGCTGCTCAGAGGTATTCATTCTTTTTTTTTTATTTTTTAAGATTTATTTATTTATTTATTTTCAGGGAGAGGAGAAGGGAGAGAGAAAGAACAATGTATGGTTGCCTCTCACATGGCCCTCACTGGGGACCTGGCCTGCAACCCAGGCATGTGCCCCAACTGGGAATCGAACCGGGACCCTCTGGTTCCCAGCCCGCGCTCAATCCACTGAGCTACACCAGCCGGGCAGGTATTCATTCTTTTTGCAAGCACTTTCAGCCTGGCCTGCATCGGGCTGTAGTGCATTCTCTGCTTCAGAGTAAGCCCTCAGACTAAGACATGTGGAAGACATGTGGTTGATGGCTGGTGGACATCATCACGCAGGGCACCCTGAAATGTCAAGAGCCAAGTGAATGGGTGAAGCTCCAACAGGCTCTGTTACAGTACGGAGAAGGGGGGCATTATTCTCGTAAACAAGGGTGACTGCACTTCTTTCCCCAGCCGCTCCCTCTCCTGCTCATTGCTGCAATTGCTCTGATTCCCTCAGTTGTCTAGATCCCGCCTTATCCTGAGCGTTCACATTCCGATGCTTGTGTGACTGTCTTCCTCGTTCTTCTTCATTGACTCGTTTGTTTACTGTTTTACTGATTTTTCCTTTTGTTATTCATGTGCCCTTAACTGCAGACAGGTCTTTGAATGATCGAGTCTTGCTTTAAAATTGTAAAAAGGACTTAGACATTTTTTAAAAAGTAGGATCTACACTAGTGACAACAATGAGAACTAGAAGTTAGAGGTCATGGACAGTCACGCTCCATCAAATTCTTGAATGGCATACAAGACTTGAATCGGTGCTCTTTTATCACTAAGAAATTGAGAGATTTGTCACAGGATTTATTGAAGAAAATGTTGTTTGTGTGCCAAGTTCATCCTAAGTCTTCTGCAAATTATCCAACAGCATTGTTTCTAGCATCAGAAGACAACTCAAAATTAGAACTTTTTTTATGGTCACAATCCCCGAGAGCTTCTGCTACTCATTTGGATCAGCACGCTACATGCACGGGACTGGTTAGACATTCATTACTCATTCTGACGTTTGCCAAGTGAAAGTCCTGGAAGATCAAAACCACAATTCTTTGGATACGCTTGCTACACACGCCAAAAAGAAATTAGTTCTCATGACAGATGAAGACAGATTTTACTCATAAGTTAATTTGACCTCATGATCTGAATTTTTTGCCGCATGAAAATCACTTGGCTTAGGAGTGGAAACATGAGAATAATGAGGATGATTAGAGATCTAGAGGACTTGACTAGAAGACAGCAAAAGAGCGAGCAGGGGAGCAGGGCTTTTGAAATATAGAAAGAAGGAAGCTTCAGGAAGAGATGAACAAGGCTTGAAGTACTTTAAAGTTCAAGAACACAGGAAAATGCAATAGGTGAAGTTAAGTGAAAATTCTTTTTTTTCCTGAGAAGAAAGAAGACTAGAAATTGTGTGAAAGTTGTTTTCTTTCTTAATAAGGAAATATCTGTGGCAAATCTGGGGAATTAGGAAAGCTAGACTTTTATAACTGTGATGTTTCAAAGGTCACCAAGGAAATTAAATTGTAGATTTGGTTTCAAAGCACTGGAATTACTTCCAGTCCTTTTTTTTTTTTTCAGGATTCTGTACATAATAACAAAATAGATCACAGCATAGCTAAAAGGGGAGGTTTAGGTTTTTACTCACTTCCTGTGGACTGCTTTAGGGTCCCTTTAGTTTGGTGACTTATATCAACCATAAAAGGTACAACCAATTATTATTATATTATAACAAGTTCATAATTAGTAGTATACAAGCTCTTTTGGTCTGGACATGACCATGTGTCTTCTCAAATTTATAATCATAAATAAATGAAAGGCACTAAGAAATATGTGATGTAGGAAGACTGCCCTTACCTGTCTCATTACTGGCCATAAAATCAGATTTCTTATCTGTACAGCATTTCAGTATTTCTGCTTTTGCTTCAAAACATCTTAGTCATAAGTGATATCTCTTATCAATTATTTTTCCAAAAAAAATGTTTTATAGGGAATAACCATGAATGTTAGAAAATATAGCCCTGGCTGGTATGGCTCAGTGAATTGAGCGCCAGCCTGAGAAACAGAGGGTCGCCAGTTCGATTCCTGATCGGGGCGCATGCCTGGGTTGTGGGCCAGGTCCCCAGTGGTGGGGGCGGGTGCATGAGAAGCAACCATGTACTGATGTTTCTCTCTCTCTCTTTCTCCCTCTCTTTCCATCTCTAAAAATAAATAAATCTTTTTAAAAAAAAGAAAATAGAAACATGAAATGTTTTCCATGAAATAGCTCTCTAAATGAATTTTAGGACATTTCTGCCTATGCTAATCTAACTCTTTATATCAAAGACTGAAAATGGACAGAATTTAAAATACCTATCACACAGATGTTCTATTAATAAGACAGTGAAATATGAAGGCCAAAAGGCTAAAGAACAGTGCAGTTAGGCTTCAGTAAGTAAACTCAAAAAGTAAAATGTACTGATTATATCGCTTTTTACATACATGGGTTGATTTCATTAAAGAAAATAGACACTTGATTTTCATTCACGTTTCATTCTTTTGACAGCAGTAGTCACTTGGACTGTATATAGATAGTTTAAAAGTGAACTTTATTTACATTTCTGTCTCTGGATGTCAAATGCATGAACTGATTTTTGAAATCAACATCTAAAAAATAGATGAGAGTAGGTAGAAGGGGAAGGAAGAATCATTTCAGTTCACAGACCTTATTTTCCTGTGTTTCTCATTCAATGGAAGACCTCTGTTGCCACTCCGCATCCTCGATGGACTTCCTGCAGGGGAAAATTTTTTCCTTTTTTCATTTGTCTGCATGGACTCACCTGTGTTTCGTGTTTCTAGATAGTGAAAATCAATGGATATTTTCATGGAAAATGCTCTCTCTTCAGCCTAAGGAAAGAATTCTCATGGCACTTTTCACTTAGTGAGAAGTGACCCCCCCCAAAAGGTAGCATCTTGTTCGTTCCATGTATGTTAATGGTATCATTTTAATAAATCGACAAAATAAGAGTCCAGATTTTGCCAAGTTCTTGACAGTACCAGTAGTAAATTTTAACTTCTATTGGCATGCGTTCACATTATTTTGACATGATGGATGGATCTCGTAAGATGGATAACAAAATGCTGTACCTTCGTATACTAAAATTTAATGACAGTTATTCTTCCAAAGCATGACAGTGTCCGTAATGGCTGACATTCTGCAAAAAATTCTGTTATCACATGCCAAGTGTTCACCATATCTCTCTCTTGAGTTTTCTTTAAAGATTTATATCCTACATTTTGTTCCAGAAATCTAGTAACAAGGTGAATAAGCAATGACCAAAAAAATGGCGATTGTGTTGTATGATGAATCTTTATGAATACTGATAGAACTTTCATATTTGTAAGATATCTCTAGGTATGTACTTCTGTTTTCTGTACTTTAAATTTTTAACATAATAGGTTGTGATCTTTGATTGGGTTCCCCACGAAACAGACACTGAGCCCCGGCCAGTGTGGTTCAGTTAGTTGGGCCTTGTCCTGAGAACCTAAAGGTCGCTAGTTTGATTCCCGGTCAAGGCACATGCCTGGGTTGCAGGTTCAGTCCCCTTGGGCGCATATGAAAGGCAACCAAAGTCTCTCTCTCACACTGATGTTTCTTGCCCTCTCTTTCTCTCTCCCCTTTCTCTAAAGTAAAAAATAAATTTATTAAAAAAAAAAAAAAACAGACGCCGAGACAACTTTGCATGCAGAAATTTTGCTGCAGAGTGCCCTGAAGAACAGTACCTGGGAGAGAATAAAGAGAGCATTGGGCAGAGGGAGGAGGCGAAATTGTGTTACAGTTGCAAGAGAGATCTCATGTTGTCCCACAGAGTTGAGGTGGCCGTTGAGAGTATTGAGTGAGGCCAAGGGGTTAGACCTTTTGTAGTCTTTAATCCATCAGTCCCTGGATATGAGTTTCCCACCCATGACCTTCCAGGCACTATAATCTTGGGTAAGGAAGCTCCTGGCTTGTGAGGAAAATTTCTGAGAAGGGCTGCATTGTGATTTGTTAGTAGATAATACTTTCAGCAGTGGGAAAATGAATGCTTCAGTCGGAATCGGTCATTTTGGGTGGCATACCACAGGATCCACTCTCATAGTCATTTATCCTTATTGAGGAAGCATATACTATTAAGTAAATAGTTTATCCCTAGTAATGCATTTAGGTAGTGTTGGAACAAGCTACTAACCTTTTTATAGCTCTATTGAGGTATAATTGACATGCAATAAGCCCACATGGTTAAATATTACATTTTGTTAAGTTTTGGCATATGTATGTACCAGCGAAACCATTACGACATTCAAGATAATGAATATATCTACCCTCACAAGCTGCCTCTTGGTAATCTCTTCCTCCCGTCTTACCGAACGCCAGGCAAGCATTGATCCTGCTGCCTGACACTGTAGATTAGTTTGCATTTTCTAGAATTTTATCATCATAAAGTATATATGTTTTTCTCAGACTATCTTCTTTCACTCATGCTACTAACTTTTGTTCTGTGGCTAATGTGATTGCTGTATAAGCGAGTGTACACATTCAATGGGCAACAACGATATTGCAGTGTGAGTCTGACATGAGCTCCTGGATCAGCATTAGTATTGCAATACGCCTTTATGTTAGGGTTAGTCCCCAGGTTCCAGATGACCCCTGGCGTTCCATCAGTTATTGCTTTCTTTGCAATCAAACCTTTTTGTATAAGCTCGCTTCCCACCAACTGCCTGAAAATCTATTTGATCTAATATCTGGGTATATAAATGGAATGTATTTCTTCCAGAAAGCAGTGTTCAAGTTTTATACTTTATAATTGTTTAAGGTATTGAGTCCTGAAATTGAGTGGGTACTTCCTCAGTATCCTGCTCTCCTGGGCCCCACACCTCACGAGAGCCTCCCAGAAAAATCACAGACTTGCTCTTTTAAGTTGAGTCATTTTCCTGGGTTAGCTATTTATTTAAAAAAAAATATATATATAGTTTCTTTCTATATATATGCACACATGTATACCAGGTACCATATGTGTGTACATATATGTATATATTGCATAATTCCTGTGTGTATATGTGTATATATAGATATATATTGCATGTATATTGTGATATATGTGTGTATATATTGTATAATATATGTATGTGTGTACTTATGTGTATATATGTATGTATATATGTGTATATATTGCATAATTCTTGTAGGGAGATATTTATAGGTTGTTGTTTTGACCTGTTAGTGCTATAAAGTATAATATACAGAATTACAAACTCACACATTTAATAAAATCATCTTAAATTTACCAGCTCAGTTTAGCCCTACCACTTTATTTCTTATAAGGCCCTCGGGCAAAAACATTCATTGTCCTCTATTCCTGCCCGCACTTTAATTCCACATTTCAGCATTTACTGCATTCTACAGAACTTCTACAGACTCTTCCTTTATAACTTTTTCCATATCCTCACCACATTTTCCTCTTCTTGACATAGACCTCAAGCCCATACCTCCCTTGTAAGAGATCTCCCTCCGCCCAAACCCCTGCCTTCCTTGACAGATTCGTCTTTCTAAAGCAGCACTTCCTGTTTCACATTCCCCAGCACGGAAACCTCAATGGGTCTCCATTGATACAGCCTTGGTCCAAACTGGTAGCCTCTCGAGACAAGAAAGCTGGAGGATATGTTTACTGGGTTGTTTTCTTTGGCCTGCAGGGAGCTTTGAAAGGCAGTGAAGCAGGGCACGGGTTGGACTGACTGATCAACACAATCAGTTTAGTACTTACTGCCTCATACCTTGTACAGCTTTACAATTTTATGTCTCCCGCATGTCCCCTGAAGGCATTTGATTTTCTATAACCCCTCAGCCCAGAGGCTAACATCTAAAATTCATGGCCTGGCACTCACCACCCTCACTTAGCTTCTCTGACTTGTAATTCCATGTAACACTACAGCAAATGACTTATTTGATCTAAAATGCCTTTATTCTACACTTCTTTGGAATATAATTTTTTATATCACAATTTCGCATACCAGTCCTCTCCACAATATAACCATCAAGAAGCTTTGGTCATTGGAACCAGAAACAATTTTATTTGCCTGAAGTGAAACCAAATCTATCGGGGAGGTATTGGATAGTTTGCAGAAGCAAGGCAGCCACAGCCCAGGAAGGACAGTGCTGGGAACACAGAGCTCGAGGAACTTACTTTTATGGGTGCCTCCATCAAAATGGCTTCGCTCTAAACCCTCCAGTCCCTGTTTCTCTTAATCTAGATTTGAATTCCTAAATCTAACTGGCCTGATTGGGTCATTTTCCCACCCCTGAATGGAGTTTGCAGAGTAGTATGATTAGAAGTCCCGCCTCCCCAAGATCAAGGGGAATGAGAGAAGATTCATCCTGCCAAAGAAAAAGCAGGATACCCCTAACCAAAAAGTTGAAACGGTTAGAGCAATTCATGATAGCTGCCACAAAAAACTAACCCTTAAGTCTCTGCGACTTAAATAAATGCTTAATTTTTTTTTTACTCAGAGTCTGATGTAAACCAGGCAACTCTTCTCCATACAGTGACTCAGGGACCAAGCATGCTGTTATCTCTGGTTCTGCCATCTCCCCATGTAAACTTGAGAGCCATTGTCAAAGGGGAACTGAACAATGGACAGTGACTATGAAGTGCCTCAAACCAGTAATGCATCTCTCTCTCCACATTCCCATTTCTCAGGCTTCAGTCAAATTGGTGTCACTGGAACTTTGAGGTACAGTGGGGCACATAAACGAATACTGGGAAATTCGGTGAGCACCAATTTTCTCCACCAGAGAAGGGACATTGGACATTACAAAAAGAAAAAAATATGTCTGTTAAATGACCCTTGAATATCTTGCTCCATCAAGGCTTTCTCGATCAACCCATCAGGATATTGCATCCGACCCCCGTGTTTATCTGGAGCATTGCATTCCAGTTATTTATTTGCACTGGCTCATTCTATAATTATTTATAGTTCTTGCTTATTACACAAATTGTAACAAACTCTTATGAGACTCTTATGATCTAGAGTATTAATTTATTTTTTGTTTCCCCATAGCATCCAAAGCATAGTAGACTTTCAATATCTAATAGTCTCCGAGGCCAGAGTAATAATATTTTCTTTAACACTGTGTCCAACACAAAGTACGTGATGATGGATGTTCAGTAAAAACATGTTGATTGGTTTTTGAGGCAGATAACAAATTTTCTATGCTATTTCATGTTACTCTATGTTTTATTTTCATTGTATTCATCATGAGTAGAAATTTAACACAATAATATGAAATCCTACTAAATTTATTTTAAAGTAAATAAAACATTCCGTATACATATATTTATTTTTAGAGAAGAGCTGTTATTAATTGAAGACCTCACATGTGTCATTTATCTTATTTAATCTTCACAAAACATCATAATGTGTTAGTTACAAGTGCCCTAGGCAAAATGAAGTTTCACTTCAACTCTTCAATATTGTATATATTTCAGTAAAATTTTCTATTTTATATTCTTTATTAATGATGCACATAGTCATAGAAAATTTATGCCACTGCAATAAATTACACACAATGTGGTATGCACATTGGAATGCATTCTATATAAGGTATTTTATATTTGAAAAGTTAACATGGGTATGTATTGAATTTAAAAAGTAAATCCTCAAAATAATGTTTCATACCCTTGAGATCTGAAAATATCAGTCATTATATGTTATGGTTGGGTCGAATTGCAGCAGTTACAATTTTAATGAAGGATTTCCTGTGATCTTTTAGGGGTCCCAAATTGAATTTTCTATTCAGTAATAAATATTTTAAAGCCAAGCAGAAACTACATTGGCAAAACAAACAAGATTTACTATGTTATCTTAAGAGTATCCTAAATCCTCTTTAATATTATAGATAAGATAGATATATACACACGTATATAAAAGCATATATATATATATATGCTTTTAATTTTCAGCCACTTCTGTCTATAATACTTTAAAATAAACTGTTACGTATATCTAATGTGATACGATGTGAGTATACAATTTGCACTACAGGGAAATAATTTCATTGAATTATTTTGGCTATTTGGTTCCCGAGACCTATTTCTGAATCACTGCTTTTTCTATTTATGTAAGTTGTTCTCTTTTTGTGATCTTACCTGTGGCTACGTTCGAAACAGTGCACAGGGACACTTTACCTTGGCTTTGATCATTCCTAACGAAGTTTGTTTTCAGTCATACATGCACACAGATCTGATATATTTAATAGCTAAGCATTTGGACACTTAGCCAAATTGTGTCACGTCCATAGAGCTCAGCATCTGCCAGCCTCAGGTGCTTCCACTTGAAGCAGTACTGCTACCATCATCTTCCATAAAAGAAGAAAGCGTGCAACATGGCATTGACACAGGAAACTTAGACATGAGTTTTCAGCCTCATGTGTGAAGTAGTGGTATGCTTCATAATTCTGTCATGAGAAAGCAAGATTTAGCTGGAACAGTTGAGTCTGGAATTAATATCGGGTTGACTTCATTGAGATTGTGACTTCTCTGTGGCGTTCTGCCCTTGGTTTCTCATCTGCAGGCTGAAAATAACATTATCCTCTTTCTGTCTCCCTATGTGAAGGTTTTGTAACTATTTAAAGATATATATTCTCTGTGGAGGATTGGTGGCACGATTTTCTATAGCACAAATCATTTTTTATACAGGGATATAACATTTTGAATTCATGTTTCAAAAAATTGTATTGTATTTTTCCATTACCATTTAACCCCCTTATACCCTCCCTCCTTCCGCAGTCACCACACTGTTGTCCACGTCCATGAGTCCTTTCTCCTTTTTGCTCAGACCCTCCATCCCCTGACCTCTCCCCCCATAGGTGTCAACCCACTCTCTATCTATGAGTCTGTCTCTTTTTGCTTGTTAGTTCAGTAGATTCCACATAAGAGTGGAATCACATGGTATTTGTCTTTCTCTGACCGGCTTATTTTATTTAGCATAACATTCTCCAGGTTCATCCATACTGTTGCAAAAGGTAAGGTTTTCTCCTTTTTCACAGCTGAGTAGAATTTCCCTGTGTAAATGTCCCACAGTTGTTTTATTCACTCATCTACTGATGGACACTTGGGCTGCTTCCATATCTTGGTGATTGTAAATAACGCTGCAGTGAACATAGAGGCGCTTATACTCTCTCGAATTAGTGTTTCAGGTTTCTTCAGATATATTCTGAAGAAAGTACACAGATAGTAAATATTTTAGGCATTGTGGCTGATACGGCCTGCGTCACAAATATTCAACTCTGCCATCTTTGTACAAAAGCTATCAGGGACAATGCATAAATGAATGGGTGTGATTGTAGTCTAGTAGAACTTTATTTTTAAAAAAACTAGCCTGGTTTCTGAAACAAACATAGAATTGCTACATGACCATTAACCCCCCTCCTGGGTATACACCCAGGAGAACTGAAGGTTGGAACTCGGACGGGTGTTTGGACACCCACGCCCATAGCAGCATTGTTTGCAATAAGCAAAAGGCGGAAATAAGCCAAATGTCCATTGACAGGTGAATGCATAAACAAAGAGTAGGCTATCCACCCAATGGAATATCATTCAGCTTTTCAAAGGAATGAAACTTTGACACATGCTACAACATGGATGAAGCTGGAGAACACTGTGTGCAGTGCAATAAGTCAAAAACGAAAGGAAAAATATTGCATGGCTCCGCTTACATGAGGTCCGTAGAGTAGTCACATTCATAGGGAAAGTGGAGTGATGGTTGCCAGGGGCCGTGGGGAGAGAGGAACGGGAAGTTGTTTCATTGGTATGGCGTTTCAGTTTGCAAAGACAGAACATTCTGGAAATGGAAAAGGATACTGGTGGTAATTGCACAACTGTGTGAATTACCGAGTGATGCTGTACACTTAAAATGGTCACAGTGGTAAATTTTGTTTTATGTATTTTTGTCACAATTTAAAAAAAAATGAGCCCGTGGGCTTAATTTGCCAATCCCTGTCTATAGTCATATTAATGAACAGTAAATACAACTGCTCTTCAGTGCAGTTGATATTGGCTACGACGGTGGCGTAATCACATACAGTGCAGCGGTGGGTAGCAGCGGAGAGTGCCCGCACACTTCCATTGTCAGTACAAACACCCTTTATATTATGAACCACAACATTCGTACTTAGTTGTTCACACAACCCCCTGTTCTCCGTCTCACTCCCGTCCCAGACTCTGTACACACATACGCAGACACATGGCATTGTGAGCTCCTCAGGAGTGATGGGTACATCTTCACTGCTCCCCTCAGTGTTTGGCAGTAGGGACTCAGTAAATGTAAGTAGCAAGTGAATGATGCATCTGTCCTCATTTTCCTTTCAACAACCACTTTTCATCTCTGCACACCATCACACCATCTCACATCTCACACATCTTATGTAAAAGCAAGAAACAGAGATTGCTTGAAGGAAATTCTTTGCAGGAAAGTTGTAAGTATAGAAGTAAAAGGAGCGGAGGATGACTCGAGGAAAGAAAATTGAATGAGATAAAATCAGATTTAGATCAATTTAAAGATGAATAGTTCCCCAAGTACAATTAAAAGAAAGAATAGACTTGGATGAGTAAGGATGATAAAACAAAGAGTTGACAAAGCAAGTGGGATTCTCATCGAGTATATCTTTCCTGAAAGCTCCGGCACATTCTGCAACCTGCTTGCTACTGCCACCTGCCTTCTCCATCTTTATGTCCTCAAGAAATTTGAAAAGCATACCTGGCTGATGTAGCTCAGTGGATTGAGTGCAGGCCTGCAAACCACAGTATCACCGGTTTGATTCCCAGTCAGGGCACATGCCTCGGTTGCGGGCCAGGTTCCCAGGGGGTGTGCAAGAGGCAACCACACATTGATATTTCTCTCCCTCTCTTTCTCCTTCACTTCCTCCCTTCACTTCCTCTCTCTCTAAAAGTAAATACATAAAATCTTTACCAAAAAAAAAAAAAAAAGAAATAAATTTGACAAGCATAGCATATGTTTTTTTGGCACTGAGTACTTGTGGGACTTGACATCAACCCCCTGCTAAAAGAGAAGCCATCTTACTCGGTTAAGTGAGTAATTAGTATGCAACTTCTGTTCTCTTGCTCCCGTTGGAGCTCAGAGAGGAGCCATAAGCTCCCCCAAACCTTAACCTCATGATTTTTCCATTTAAATGAAAGTCACCAGCAGTGATTAAATATTTTCTTCTCTTCATCAAACTTTTTTTTATGGAGTCACATATAATCCCTTAAATTTATGTGCACATTCCTTAAAGACCTGGACAATATATTCCACGTTGCATGCTCAGAATCTGCTACTGTACCTGAAAGATGGTAGATACAACTATTTTCCCTCACTTCTCTCATTCTTCATCAGTATTTAATCTATTAAGAAATGGTTATAAATCATGTACCTCATTTTTGTTCATCTACTCATTTGTTTATTCAACAAATGATCATTCCGATTCTATCCCACAAACTCTAGAAACTACCAGCACACATTGCTTCCGCCTTCTTGGAGCTTACAGTTTGGTAGGGAGACATTTTAACGCAATAGCTGCATACATGAATGTATATATACAAGTTTCAGTAATTACTAGTATTGAAAATGAGAGGGGGCTATGGGAGATTTTAACAAGCCATGCCGTGGTCTAGGGGATAAGAACAGATATCTTCGAAGGACACAATTTATGCAGGGACCTGCAGTGGAAGAAAGGATGTGAAGGAATAACATGAACAAAGTCTTGAGACTTCGGGAAAGAGCCTGGAATGTTCAAAGATCTGAAAGAAAGTCAGCGTATGGCAAGAAGGAGGTTGTATATATCCTTGTAGTCCACAAGAAGGGTGACAGATTTTCTCCAAGTGCAGTGGAAACCCATAAAAAAATTTAAGCAGGTCAGTGGCATAATTGTTCTCTTTGCTGAAGATAATGGACTAGAGGGAAACTCCTCAGAAATAGAGGGGCCACTGAAGACACCAGCGGAATAGCCCAGGTTAGGCCCGGCTTGATAGGACAAAGGAAGTGGAAATAAACACACATTTTAGGTGTATGTATTCTGGGGAAAGAATGACCAGCAATTTGTGATCTATATTAAGTAGTATAGTTGAGAGAGAAAGAAGTGCCAAGGATGACTTCTGATCACATTACATGATACAGAAGCTGAGAACAGAAAAAGAGGAGCCAGTTAGGAGATGGGGGTGTTTCCAGATTGTCAGATGTGAAACTTGAGATACGTATGGGGCATCCACATGGGACATGGAAGAAATATTTATGATCAACATATAAATGTGGAAGTCATAGACATAGAAATCCTATTTAAAAGTATGTGAATGGCCGTGGCTGGAGTGGCTCAGTGGATTGAGCACTGGCCTGCGAATCAAAGGGTCAGTGGTTCGATTCCCAGTCTGGGCATGTGCCTGGGTTGCAGGCCAGGTCCCTAGTGGGCAGGGGAGGGAAGCGCATGAGAGGCAACCACACATTGATGTTTCCCTCTCTTTCTCCTTCCCTTCCTCTCTCTAAAAATGAATAAATAAAATCTTTTAAAAAACAAAAGTATGTGAGTGGATTCAGTAATCTACGTAAACAAGGGAAGATGAAGCAGGGCACATCCTTGAGGTGCTCCAACATGAAAATGAATAGCCACTGAGTCAGAGAGAAAACCAGGAGATGGAGTTTCATAGAAAAGCCAGGGCACAAGAGTGGCCCTCTGCATGGGCTTAAAACAGCAGTGATCTTGCTCATACACATTTCGGACCCATTGGAAGTGGATGACTGTATATCGATTATAGTGCATAGGCCCTCCCATATCTCCTAATGCGTGTAATGTTACAATCACGTCCTAGGTTGCAGTGTGGGAGGGTGAGGACTGTGTACTTAGAGAAATGTTTTGTGTCAGAGGAAACAAGAATTGAAGAAATTCTTCTTGCTCTGTACAATAAACAGAGGAAAATAAAGCCAGCTAATTTAGGCAACAAAAGCTTAATAGGAACAAGAGAAAACATTGCTTACTAAGGGGAAGTAAGAAGAAATTTGCAACAATATTAGCTCAAAAGAGAGTGAGAAAAGTCGCATTTGCCGTTTGTATTATGTGTTTATGAAGTAGACATAAAACAAGTATACTCATTTGAAGAGGGATAATAGATTATAAGCAGAAGAGAAAGTGGAATTTTTAAAAATAACATATTTAAATGTTGAAAATACCACTTCCAACACTCCCACTAAGCTATAGTCAATAAAAACACTACAATGATATCTATTCATGGATGGATTGATAGATAGATAGATAGATATCCTGTAAATTCTCCAGCTAAACAGTTCTATCTAACTATGAAATACTATAATTATTATTGCTCTTATCAAAAAAATACATGTTTTCTAAGAACAAGGTGAGGAACTGAATTCACTCTTCTAGGAAACTACTTGGGTACTGAATAGTTCAAAACACTTTTGATGCCAAAACATGAGATGCTACATACAGAACAGTTTATGAAGAGGGGCAGGCGAGCTTGGCCTTGCTCCAGCGTTACCAGCTTTGAAAAGCGAGTCCTCAGGAGGAGGCGGTAGCAGCCATGCCAGCACCTCGGAGGGCAGGACCCTATCGGGGTAGCCTGCCCCACTCCAAAATATTTAGGTGTCTGAGTGTTTGATCCATGGACCAAACACAAGAACAAAACACAAAACAAACAAACAAAAAAACCCAAAAGTTTTGTTTAGAAGTAGCCTTCAGCCCTGGCTGGTGTAGCTCAGTGGATCGAGCGCAGGCTGGGAACCAAAGGGCCCCGGTTCGATTCCCAGTCAGGGCACATGCCTGGGTTGCGGGCCAGGTCCCCAGTGAGGGCCATGTGAGGAGCAACCATACATTGCTGTTTCTCTCCCTCTCTTTCTCCCTCCCTTCCCCTCTCTCTCTAAAAATAAATAAATAAAATCTTAAAAAAAATAAAAAATAAAAGTAGCCTTCAGTTTATGTGGAATATTAAGAAGACAAAGTCAGATTTGTAGCTTTTCCAGAAATAAACGAGTCTCAGCCACAGTGAGGAGCTCAGCTTTGGAATTAGGCTGACCTGAGTTTGCATCTCAGCACTGCCAGTCCCGGACGGTGTGGAGTTTTGGCACGTTTCTTCTGAGCCTCTGTTCTGTCATCAGTGAAGTGGGCAGGGGGTAAGAAAGCTATGAATTTGGCCCTCCCTGCAGGCACTCCGAGATTCTTTTCACTATGTCCTGGTTTCTTCCTCAAGCACTTTCTTCTCTGGTTATTTCCAGGTTCTTTGAGATTATGAACAGCAGCTGACATTCACCCCAAAAATATGGCAAACCTTGACTCAAATGAACTTTTTAGTGGGATATTTGATAAGCTTCTGAATTTATTCATATGCTTTAAAAATAAGAGTAGATTTAGATTTAATGCACTATAAATCTATATTATGTAGCACTATTAAATTGAAGTGGATTTTTATTACAATTCTGACTAAGAAACTGAAACCAAATTGATGACAACAAAACATATTTTTTATTGTGTCAACTTTAAAGACTGTTCAGCAGCGGGATTTGTAAACTTTTACATATACATACACTTTGATGTCTATAATTTATGTGGTATGTGGGCATGAGAATGATTGGGAATCTTCCTGGGTTAGAGTAAAAATAATTTCCAAATAAGAATTGGCCCTTTATTTCACAAATAGTGTTGTACCACATGTAGGAGATATGTGTAGGATTTTTTAAAATTGCTTTTAAAATGGTACTTTCTAAGTGCTTTTTCTACCCTACTGCCTTGGTCCCTATACATAAGAATTCTGCTATTGTGAAAACGAACATCTTATCCTTTTCATACTGATGAGCATATCAGCATGGTTTAGGGTGAAGCCTACATCTTTACCTTCATGACTATGTTCATGTTCAAATTCCAATCCGACAGCCCCAGAATAACAAAGCTATTCATGATGAAAGTCACACTAAACTATTCTTGATCATGAATTTGGCATAGTGACATGCACTGAGCAGTTTAATAATTAATGTTGTGGTTACTTGCTCATATTTTATTGAGAAACCAGGAGGTTGCAATTATTAGTATTGTATTTGCAGGGAGCTCTTTACTTACTTTCTGCTCTTCTCTTTTTTGGAATAGTGCCACAATTAATCGGTATCCTGATATATACGGGCCATGAAGTGGGCAGGGGGTACTTGTTTGTCCAGATGTGCAGCCAGTGATATTTTCATTGTAATTGGAGTTGGTAATTGTTGCCAAATAAAACTTTAATCTCTAAATCCAGAGATTGAAAGACATCAGTGAGCAATTCAAGGAAAGAATATTATAATCTAGTTTAAAAGATTAAATCGTTTAAATTACTGTATGACTTAACATTTATGTAACAAAAACTGTAATATCATTTTAACTAATGTTAATGGGATATTTTTAGGAATCTTCTGTACCACAAATATAAGAAAAACTTAAGGGAAATATTCTCATTAAAATTCATATATGTTTTCCCTGTGAGCATTTGTAGGGAAGCCGTGAAGGGACCTGCAGGTTTGATTCTTTTGTACAGATAATAATATCCTCCCTTCACTATTCCTTGTAGTGGAATTGTTTCATTTTCCTTGCCACAGCCACTTCTCAAATGAAACGGTTACAATATTCAGTATGACTTCTTCCTTGTCATAAAGCCCTCAGATCATTTGGTGATGATTATGGAAGTCGAAGATTAGAAAATCCTTGTCCTTAAATAAATATCTTCACATTTGCAGACTTGGCCGATTTCCGCCTTCTGTCTTTGACATTCACACTTAAAATCCGCCAGAAGTGATCATTCATGGACTCGTTGTTCTTTCAGTGAGCATTATTGTGACCACACCATGCATGATTCTGAAACTGTGTTTAAAAGCTAGAAATATAAAGCTGAATAAAATGCAGACCCTAATCTCAAACATTTTAAAGAAGAATGGGCAACTCACAGTTTCAATGCAGTGTGTGATAAGTTCTTGCATTTGAGACTTAGGGTCCATGAGCGTACAAAGCCACAGATCACTTACCCCAGTCTGAGGGCCACAGTCAGGAAGGAACTGAATGAGGCAGTCCTTGAACTGAGTTCTGAAAAATGAGGAGGGGTTAATCTGATAACAGAAAGGTTAGGAAAGAAGCACTGTTTGTCTGCTTTGGACCAGGCGTGACCCAATTTGTCCCATTGACTTCCTGTTAAGATCAGGTCATAAAATTGACACTAAGATTTTTCACATCTCCAGCATCTACCATCATATCTGACCCAGGGATTACTAAATGAAATATTTAACGCGCACGCTATTTTTAGCACACCACCAACTTATGATTTTCCCCTTTCCATAAGATCTTGAGCCAGTAAATACGCACATATGTTTTAATACTGGCTCTATTTACCAGTTTGTAGCAGCATTATGTGAAAACAGCTTCGGACTAATTATCTTTCATTGGCATTGGACCAAGCTTATCCTTGCCAGAGTGCCATCCCCACAAGCACTTTGGGGATTATTGGCATCTGCACTATAAAAAGAAAGACAGATTTTGTGGAGTTTTTCACACTTTATTTTCAACCTGACCCAAAGATCATATAATTCCATCTCATGTGTGTTTCTTTGATTAACTAAGGTCTTACTTCACTAACTTTTATAATGTAACCCTTTCTAGCTAAGTTCAATGGTTTAAAATCCCTGTTGTGGTCCCGGAATAGTTTTGAAAGTGTTTGTTACCAACTGGAAGACGGTTTTAGAGACCAAATCGTTTGTTACAGATTCGCTTAAACAAAAATTTAAAGAATTATAAATTGTTATATAGCATGGCGTCATAACATCTCAAAATTAGAACTTTGATCTATATCCATTTCATGATTTTAAAAATGAAGAAAATGAGGCTTCAAGATAAAATAAAGGCTTCCCCAAGTTCCCATTGTTAATTGGCTTCAAGGCCAAATTTATGACCCAGGTCCTGTCACTCCTATTCTAATGCTATTTCCACTAAAGCATTTTGTTTTCAGGAATATCTATGTTTGTGCGTGTTCAGTACCAAAACGGAGCATCGCCTCAGAAATTCTTTACTTGCAACCCCATCATCACTTCAGGGACACATAACACATGTGTCCGCTCATTGAACACTGACATTCAATGTTAAAAGGTCATAGGAAGGTAATGTTAAAGACGGTAATGAGATTATAAAGCATATGCAAGATGCTCAGACTGGCCTTCTTTCCAGTCTGAGTGTATGGATAACAAAGCCATTGAAGATTGAGGGATGGGGTAACAAGTCCAACCCTTACCGTGTCTTCTGTATGAGAATTTAGATGATGCAGGCCGCTCCTTGTGAGCTGGTTACTATAGACGTTCTACTTTGGTTCTTTGGCCTGCAGAACTCTGGAATCTGTAGAGGGCTGTAGAATGTCACACTTTAGACCCTGTCCCCTGGAGAACTGGATTTAAAGTGGAGTTGGAGCACTCTGTGGCCTTCTCTAAGTGTGGGTACCACCGAGGTTGGGTTAGGAGTCAGGTCTCCTTGTCAAGAAAGGATATAGCTTTTTTGTGTTGGAAAATAACCTTAACCAAGTGACTTGGGTCCCTTTGAAAGGGGCATGATGGCATGCCTCCTTCTAGTGAACTGTATAAAACACGCTACGCACATATGCCTCACAGGAGGGCTTCCACTTAAGGCTATAACATAGTGGCTTCTAGACTGGGCAGATACAGTATGAGAAATTACACATTGTGCCAGAGTTCACTGTAAAGAGACAATGCAAAATTATAATTAGAGATTTCTGATCCAAGTGGCATCCTCATCTGCACCAAAAATGTAGCAATGAACACATATAAAATTAAAAAGGTATATTTCTGTACACTCACACACACATACAGTACAAACTTCTGGAAGAACGTAAATGTCAGTCAGGGAATGGGGTGGCGCTGCCAGGCTTGCCTTTGAACCACAGAGCAACAGTGGCGACCAGGAATATGGGTGCGGTGGGCTAAGAAGGACTAAAATCGCTTCAAGCGATGTGGGGAGCTAGAAACACATTTGGTGTTCAAAAGCAGAGTCTGGTCTGTGGCTCTTCCATTCATGAAAAGAGACCTGTGGGGGGAAAGCACTGCTTCAGGCTATAGCCTGGGGCTACAGCTCCCTGTAAAGCTATGGGCCCATGCAGGCCTAAGAATAGTGACAGAGTCTTGCAACTAGGAACTGTGCCAGGGCTGCTGTCTTGCTTGATGAATGAATTGGAATTATCCATAGTAACGTTACCCTGTGGGAACTTGAAACCCGAAAGGGCTGAGTGGAGCATGGGGGGGTGGGCAAGGTAGCAGCAACTACAGAATGTTAGATGGGGGCATGTGAGGAGAGAGACTAGGACACAAACTTCACCGTGGGCCTCCAGTTCCAAATGACAGGCAATGACATCCGTTGATCGCCCCTCTTGCGCAAATTACTGTAAGATTACCTGAAAGAATAAAAAAAAAAAAAAGATGCGGCCTCAAAATGGCAAAGAAAATGAAAGACGAGACATCTGCAAAGAGGGCTCAAGTTTATAAAAGCCGAAATTAAGACAAGGAAGCCAATTTGTTCTGCTGGACCCCAGAAAGGTTCCTGAATGGAGAGCATGGGTATTTCAGAGGGCAGTACTCTTGAACATGGCTACAAGTGAAAGGTTTGTTTGAAGGCCTTCAAGGAGCAGTGAGATGCCAAGTCTCCAGCTCAGGGCAGTTAGACACTCCTTCTGTCCCATCACAGTGGACATTGGTGAGTAGTTCGCTTTCTGGTGAGGCCGAGAGAGAAAAACTCTCAACATGCAGACAATAGAATCAGTTGATGGAAGGAGTGAGTCCTCACACCGAAAATTGGGGATTAAGGTAAGGTCAGTGGAAGTGTGAGATCACTAGTCCCTCCTCCTCTGCCTGGCTCTCAAATGTCTATGCTCTGGACAGGAGACTGTCAATTTTTGTGTACAGAAGTTGATTGTCATAAGAGATCTATTGTTAAGTATATGTTATGATCCACCAATGAAGCAGCCAGATCCTTGGCTGATGAGCTTGTTTTGAAGCCTGCCGATTGAGAAACCCACGTGTACACAGAAAGCTTCGAATATTCATTTAAGTGCCTTAATTTGAAGAGACAATGAAGGACTTCCAGATATTTGAGAAAAAGTCACCAACACAAAAGAAAGACACCAACATAAAAAAAATAAGTCTTATTAGGAAAGAACAATAACCATATAAACAAGTCAAGAAACTCTGGGGAAATATAGACAAGCCAGAGATCTGGGGAAACCTTGTAAACATAGCTCTGATTGTTATCTCAGAGTGAGACTGGTCACTGCATCCATAATACAGGCAAGTACAAGAGATTCCAGAAAATCATATTTCACAGAAATGAAAGGGTTATTTACATTCAACATTTAATAACAGGAACCTAATGAACAAAATAAACTAACGAACAAAACAGAACCACAAGCATGGGGACGTGGAACAGACTGAGAGTGACCAGAGAGGAGAGGGGAGGGAGATAATGGTGGAAAGAGGGGGAAGGGACTGGATAAAGAACAGGTATGAATGACCCACGGACACGGACAGCAGTGTGGGACTGACTGTGGGAGCAGGGGGGGGGTGGGATGGGTGGAGGAGGGCAAAGGGGAAAAAACTGGGACACTCGTAGCAGAATAACAGTAAAAAATGATTAAAAATTTCATAAATGTTTTAAAGCAATGAAAATATTCTGTATAATACTATATAATGATGAGTACATGTCATAATATATTTGTTCAAAGCCATAGAATGTGCAGCACCAAGAGGGAATCGTAATGTAAATTATGACCTCCGGGCATTTATTATCCGTCAGTGTAGGTTCATCAGTTGTGAAAATGGTACTCTGGTACTGGATGTTGATGATGCCGAAGGCTTTGTGTGGGTGGGGGGATGTAAGGGTATGAAAATTCACTGCACTTTCTGCTCAGTTTTTCCATAAACCTAAAACTGCCCTAAGAAGTAAATAATAAAAAATGAGTGGCATAAATAAATTTCAAAAGAGAGGTAGAAAATAATTTTGAAGAACTCCTCCAGAAAGTAGTATAAACACACAAAGAAATTTAAAATGGGAAAGAAAATATAAGAATCTTAGAGTGTGATATTAGGTCAGTGGTTCTCAACTGTGGGTGATTTTGCTCTCCAGAGGAAACCTGGGAATATCTGGAGATAATACTGGATTCTTGATTCCAATTATTTTTTAATTATTTAATTATCTATTTATTTATTTTTAGAAAGACGGAAGGGAGGGAGAAAGTTTTCCCTCATCATCAATGTGTGGTTGTCTCTTGCACGCCCCCTACTGGGGACCTGACCTGCAACCCAGGCAAGTGCCCTGACTGGGAATTGAACTGGCAACCCTTGGGTTCACAGGCCAGCACTCAATCCACGAAGCCACACCAGCCAGGGCTAAATGGTGCATTTGTGAGCCAGTTAACACTTTGGCTATCTGGAGCTTAATCCCCATGAGGTAACTCTGGGACAGTGTAAAAGACGTTCCTGAGAGTTATCTCACTTCAGGGTGTCAGATGAGCTGGGGTATTTATACATCAGCCTTCATCAATCGTTGGTGGAGAGCTGCTGCCATAGGGGTTTATTCCTGAGTAGCTTGGCTTGCCATATAAGTGGGCAGAGCTCTGGCCAGAGTCCTCAGGCAAAGAAGCCGAAATACTGGCGCTTGGAAGTTGAGCCAGTATACTTTGCAAGGAAAAGGAAGGGGCTGTGCACTGGGCAAGTTCAGCATATGCTACATTTTCACAACGTACCCTCCTGAGAACACTCAGTGTGAGCCCTGAACTGTGACTTTCTCATTGGCGGGAATAACATGGTTTTCACCTTTATACCCCTGGGATGTAACACACCAGCAGCCCCAGTACTAAGCACTCAATGAATGCTTGTTAAAGGAATGGATTAATAGTTAAATAAAATGTGCAAATTCTATATTTCACACACATTTAAGAACTATTTCCAGTGGGCTTCGATGATTGGTATTTTGTTTCTCAGAGGTTCTATTTCTATACACATTCCATGTTTTTCTGTATTTAACTTTTTTTTCTTTTTACATTTTGCTTCTGCTCATTCCTCTTTCCACACAGGCTATATTTACTTGCCTGAGAGCACAGCATAGACTGATGTTAATCAACCTCCAGATGAAACACCTAAAATGACAGAAAAGAATATGCTCTAATTAAATAATAAACTACCCCTACAAGTTCAGACTTGTGCCTTCAGGTGTAGGAAAGAAAAAATTTAATGAAGATTGTGGTTTTATGCCTAGAATATTTCCCTCATGTACTCGTGTTTTAATAAAATGGAATGTGAAAGAACAAGAGGGGCTTGGTTTTTATGATGATATTTATTCATAAAGTAGTATATCAGATATGGTGAAAATTTCTTTGAGTGATACCTCCTAGAGATGGGTCAGATTTTAGTTCAGTGAATTTTGAGGGGAAGGTGTCTTACATATGTGGTAGTGTACTAGAACTGGCCTGTTCCCGTGGGTACATCCAAGTGTCCATGGGATCAGTGGACTCAATAAAATGAGCATGACATCCTAATAAGGGGCTTCTGACATGTAACTCACTTTTCACATCTTTGCCAGATATATGTAACCAGAAATCTGCCTCGAAATTCATTCCTGCTTATCTAATTCTATAAGAAAGCCCTTTGGGCCCTGGCTGGTGTAGCTCAGTGGATCGAGCGCGGGCTGGGAACCAAAGGGTCCCGGTTCGATTCCCAGTCAGGGCACATGCCTGGGTTGCAGGCCAGGTCCCCAGTGAGGACCATGTGAGAGGCAACCATACATTGCTGTTTCTCCCCCTTTCTCCTTCCTTTCTCCTCTCTATAAATAAATAAATAAATAAAATCCTTTAAAAAAAGATTTTTAATTTAAAGAAAAAGAAAGCCCTTTGGATAGTTTCCCTTTTACTTACGGGTGCCACTCCAAGTAAAATAGGTCATGTAAAATACGGTTTCTACTTTCTTTACGACTTATAACCTCTGGTGGCCTAGAGATTTTCTCTTGGTGATTTCTAATTGAAATGTTACCCTGGTATAACTTCCTCACTAATTCTCCATTAATTTCATTTGGTGCTTCTAAATTTATTCTTTTTCTATAATACTATCTCTGGACGGTCCAAGACCAGCCTATGGTAGTGAAATGGGAATAGTTTTTCTTTCTTTGAAAAGCATTTGAGAATTAAGTGACAATTAGAAGAGTCACTATTTAAAAAAAAACATGCCACCTTTGAGATTGGTTTGGAAAATAAAATAAAACAAAATGTAGTAGGCATTAGGAAACACAATAACTTGCATATGTCCATTAACATGGTAGATGGTAACTGTGAGGTGTGTATGTTAATTACAGCAATCTTAATAGGAAAAACGGTCTTGCGGGAGGTAATGGTCTCAGTGTAACTATGTAAGAGAGAAAATAGAATTGCTCCCATAGAATAAAGCTAAGCGAAAAGTTAATTGTTTCTATTTTATCTTTATATTTGTGTTATTGTGCTCTCGTAGCGAATATATTCTAATATACACAGTGATCTTAATCCTTACTTTTAATCACGGTCCAAAGAAACGAGGCCCCACGTAAAAGATTACACTTTTATCAGCTAACCTCAAGTGGTGAATTTGAATTGCTACAACAGCCTATGGAAGAAATGAACATTTTAACTACCTTAGAAGCCAAATGCCATGCTTTTCTATTTTTTAATCTTACTTATCTTTTAACAATACTTTTGAGAAGGTGACTACACCAAAATGTCTTCCTTGCCCTGAAGGTCAAAATCTGTAACCCTCCATTTTTAAATAAAATGTTTTTTCCCTTCTCATTATCCTTTAGCTTAGCAGAAAAAAATTGATGTTAAACTTCTTGTAGCCAGATCAAGTGCACTGTCTCTCTCTCATTCAGAAAGAAACAAGGAAAGTTTCTTGACTCCAAACAAAGATAGGACTCCGTTTGCTATCGTTTATTTTTGCTCAGCTATAATCATTTTATACATAGTGAAATGTATGAGTTTTAAAAGGCAAGAATACTAGATCTACCTGATGATACCATTCTACCTTTGTGTGTGAATATAGATAAATAGATAGATAGATAGACAGATAGATCTGGATATTATGACGATTGTTATAATGACGATGTTGCTTGAGCGCTGTGTACTTGAAAACTGTGCCATAGTATTCCTCATTTCTATAACAACACTGTGAAGTAGATATGATGCCTACTTTACAAAAGAGAATTGTGAAATCAGCAAATTAAATTCCTTGCTGATGTTTACAAAGCGCTAGTTAGCAATAAAGCAGCATTTCAAACTCATGTTCACCTGTTTCCACATGTCAAATGCTGCACAACCTCCTTATTTTCTGACCTGCTTTAGATCAAAAAGTATGTCCTCATTTTTAAAGACAACAGTTTGGGATTTCTAACCTGCATAACATTTTCCTATTAAAAAGCATAATAATTCAAAATGGATGCCAATTGTACCTATTAAACTTAATTTGGAATCTGCAAAAGTAAAGTGCGAGAGTGTTTATAAGTGCCTGTTACAGACGGTGAAAGTGATGACTCAACATAGTTTCTACCCTTAGAGACCGTTCACTGTAGTGTAGGTGTAATGACACCGATGTAAGTTAGAACGGAATAAACCCTTTAAAGCAGGACAAAAAGGAGTGGGAAGTTCAGAGAGGTTGGATTACTTCTAGTTGGGAGCATCAGAAAGGCTCTCAAGGCGGAAGTTATATCGGGACATAAAATCTAGAAGAAATAACATTTGAAGACAAAACATAACATGAACAAAACAAGAAAACCACAAGATGAAGAACCATTACGGATATTCCTGGAAAACCAAGATAAATTCCATGTGATTCATCATGAGGTGGCTATAAAGAAGAGATGCTAGTTTGAGACAATGAGGCTGAAAAAGGATGTTAGGTCATTTATTCATTTTTTCTTTTTTAATATAAGATTTATGATGCTCAGACATATAGAAGTAGGACTGAGCAGTAGCAACATGTTTTACGCCCAAGAAGACAGCATGTTATAGAAATGCGATTTCTTGTCTTCCGTGAGATAGCACGCTGTTTACCGATTCCAGTGATGCTACCAGTAAAACCATATACACTATAAACCAGCCTCATTCAGATCTAGTGTTGCCTTGCATTCCTGCTTAGAAATATACAAGTTACTAGGCCTTCCAAATTCTCAGTTGTCTCATCTGCAAAATTAGTATAATAATAGTACCTCCCCTGAGGTGGTGTTGAAAATACTGTGTTGAAACTTAAGTACATAGTAGAGTGCTTAGCACATATTGATGGCTTTTTGCTTTTGTTCCAGTTTTGCTGCTATTTCTAGGTAAACGTTTCTTTATCAATCACGTACGTTTTATGTTTGAATGAAGCGAAAGGCATCCTTATTTCGGATAGCCCCTGGAGCCAACAAATAAAGATAAGATTTGGAAGCTATGATGTCAAACACTGTATTATCTTCATTTGAACTATGTACTAGAAGATATGCAAATTAGGACTAAATATATACAATGCTCACATTTTGTAAAGGATATTCATGAATATATCAAGTCCACAGAAGGAATGCTACCTTAAACTTTTTAAGAAATTCAAATTATATAATTTAGACTGCTAAATCAGTTTGTGTAGTTAATTTGCCTAAAACATCCTACTATTTAAGGCAACGTTATAGCTCACTAATAGCAAACTATTTTTGCTACTTTGGGTATTTTTACAGGGTGCTAATTGTGCCAAATCAAGACATTGAAATTGCATAATTTTTAGGTTAATATTAGCATAAACCTACATTGTTTTTTTTTTTTCAGAAGCAGTGCAGGAATAGCATACCCTGAATATTTTTCCAACATGACGGAACTGTCAAATATTACACCCTTTTCACAGCCCTTGGTCTGCTGGGACTTTGGATCGTGGCAAAAATATTTAAAAAAGAGAAGGGCAGAGAGGATTCGTGGAATACCAGAGACAGTCGAAATATCAGAGACACTTTCATTTTTCTTTTTATAATTAGCTTAAATAATTGGATGTCACGAGTAGGTGAAAATATGCGTCCCTACCTGTGTGACTACTTATAAATTTATTTCAGGGATGTTTATGGTGTCTCTTCCTAAGCCAAAATAATATGTGCGATGTATGTGTGTAAACACAAAAACATATATGTACGTAGATATAAATACATATACACATCGCTTTGTGTATCATAAAATTTTGTGTGTATATAATATAGGCTGTTTCATGTACTCACAACTGTGCACCTACTTTCGCCCACCCCTATGTATTTGCATATGTGTTTGTGTGTACTTAGAGTTCAAAAAGTCCTCGTTTACTTAAGATGACTTAAGCTTATTGATAAACCTTTCCTAGTTTAACATCTTCCTCCACAGATCTGCCTACTACTTGTAGAAAAGCGGGATTACTATTAACATAATGCCCATTGTAGTTCCCATCCAGACATGCATTCGTGAGAGAACAGCAAAATTTTAAAAAATACTTTAGATATCTAAAGAATTGTAAGATTTCCTTTAGGTTGTTATGGACGTGTTTTTTTTTTAAATCAAACAAATTTTATTCTAGGAATAAATAAATTGTTCATTAGCATATGGAAAGAAATGACTAGCGATATTATTTCAAAGGTTATTGTTTTGAAGAAATATGAGTCTAGCTTGAGAATAAAGGGGTAAATCAGTATAAAATGAGAAAGTAAAAGAGAAAAAGTACTAAATCCAAATGTCTGTAGCAAAGTTCTGTAGACATAGGAATTCTAAATAGGGTTTATTTCAGTGGATTACATTTAAGTACAAGAAGAATTGTAGAGTTGAAGTATGTATTATATGGAATTAAGAACATCATAGTGTGAGAGAAAATATTACAGGAATGAACTCTTCTGAAACTTGGAGACTTTTGAAATATATATACTTAGGTTGCAAAATGTTTTGTTAGGTTTCTATGGTCTTCACAGGATAAGCACTTTGATTCTATTAATTTCAAATTGCATGAAAGGGAACAGTCATCTACTTCAAGTCACAGAAACTGCTCAAACCGAGTGTTCGGGTAACTGTATTAAAGAAAATAACACTAATACCATAGGTTTTCCAATCCCAAGGAGTTTTAAAAAATCGTCACACATATTTTATTTTCCAAGATACCAAACTGAAAGCAACTCAAGGATTTACGCTTATTATCGTCTATTCACAGGCCCATTAAATCATATAATGGGAGAGCAAAACAAGCTAACATACACTCGTATGCTACCTAGACACCGTGTCAAGATTTCAAAAGAGCCTTTCATACTTTCTTTTTAAAATACATAATATTTTTCAATCTGTTTATATTGTGATTTTAATGAAATGTCAAGTGACTTTCTTCAAGAGTCAAATGGTATTTATAGACTTATTTTTTAAAACTCTCAAGAAGTACCACAAATGACATAAAAAGTTAATACATAGCCATTTAAAAGTAAACGAATTGAGAAAGCATAATAATGGTCTAAATTGATTGTTTTAAGTCAATCATTTGTTTGTCAATTTTTAGACTTAAGTTATTTGAGATTTTGCAGATGGAAATTGCAGATATCTTTTTTCCCTAAGTACTCTAAATGTTGTCTTTTTTCATAATTGTTTATTGTTGTTCAAGTACAGTTGTCTCCATTTTCCCCCCACCAAACCTCCCCACCCCAGCCATCCCCACCTCCCACCCTCAAACATACCCCCCCTTTGGCTTTGTCCATCGGTCCTTTATACATATTCCTTGATGGCCCTTCCCCTATTTTCCCCCATTATCCCTCTCCCTCCTCCCCCTTGGTTACTGTCAGTTTGTTCTTTATTTCAATGTTTCTCGTTCTATTTTACTTGCTTGTTTGTTTTGTTGATTAGGTTCATCTTATAGGTGAGATCATATGGTATTTGTCTTTCACCACCTGGCTTAGTTCACTTAGCATAATGCTCTCCAGTTCCATCCTTGCTGTTGTGAAGGGTAGGAGCTCCTTCTTTCTTTCTGCTGCGTAGTATTCCATTGTGTAAATGTACCACTGTTTTTTGATCCACTCATTAACTGATGGGCACTTAGGTTGCTTCCAGCACTTGGCTATTGTAAATTGTGCTGCTATGAACATTGGGGTGCATAGGTTCTTTTGGATTGGTGTTTCAGGATTCTTAGGGTATAATCCCAGCAGTGGAATTGCCAGACCAAAACACAGTTCCATTTTTAGTTTTCTGAGGAAATTCCATATTGTTTTCCACAGCGGCTGCACCAGTCTGCATTCCCACCAACAGTGCACTAAGTTCCCCTTTCTCCACAACTTCACCAGCACTTTTTGTTGATTTGTTTATGACGGCCATTCTGACTGGTGGGAAGTGGCTTCTCGTTGTGGTTTTAATTTGTATCTCTCTGATGGCTAGTGATGCTGAGCATTCTTTCATATGTCTCTGGGCCCTCTGTATGTCCTCCTTGGAGAAGTGTCTGTTTAGGTCCTTTGCCCATTTGGAACTGCTTTTTAAAATAAAGTTGTATTGAGACCCAGCCAAATCCATTTGCTTATATTCGGTTTATTGCTGATTTTGAGATATAATGGCAGAGTTGAGTAGTTGTAACAAAGACTGCACGGCCAGCAAAGCCTAAAATATTTATTCTCAAGATCAAGTTTGCCAACCCCTGCTGCAGACATTATTTGAACCTTGAAATGTGAATGAGATTGTACAGGAAAATATACAGCCGGAAAACCCAAGAGGTTCACCTGTAGCCCACAGGCAAACTAGCTACTTACTTATTTTTGATGGAAAAAAAGCCCCTGTACCTTTAAGTGTGGCAAACATCCCCTGTAATTGGAAAGAGCTTACATTAAGTGTTGATGTTGGTGATCCAGTTCAAATAAAGTCTATCTTTTCTTTATTTAGTGCCAAATAAAGTCATATGGCGCTAAATGAAAATTTATTATGAGAAACAAGGGAAACCAAATATGTAGAAATTTAGCAGTGAAGAGAGGGAATAAAGGCAGAAAAATGACTTCCTAAACTCCATTATTATAACTACTATGAAGAACTAAAAATCAAAGTCCCACTCCAATGGGTTTGAAGCTTGAGAACCAGAGTATATTAATATATGTTGGGTAAAGGAAGACTTCTTAAATAATTGTATAAAGCACTCATGCGTAAAAATAATAAATGACTATATTGTATATTAATGACTTCTGTATATCAAAGACAACATTGAGAGAGTGAAAGTGAGAGCCACAGGACAGGTAAAGGTGTTTGGAATACACATATAACTAATGAAGTGGGTGCATAATTAGTTGCCCATAATTAGTTCCCTCCCTTTGGTTCATAATTTTGAAGAATTCCTACAAATCTTTTTTTAAAGATTTTTTTATTTATTTATTTTTAGAGAGAGGGGAAGGGAGGGAGAAAAAGAGGGAGAGAAGCATCCATGTATGGTCGCCTCTCACCCGCCCCTTACTGGGGACCCAGTCCACAACCCAGGGACTTCGGCACTGGGAATCGAACGAGCAACCTTTTGATTTGCAGGCTGGTGCTCAATCCACTGAGCCACACCAGCCATGGAAAATTCCTAAAAATCTTTAAGACGAGAACAGACAGTCCGATTGAAAGCTTGGAGAAGTTCTCAAAAAGTGGGAAGGGGCGCAAAGAGGGGTTTTGGCTGTTGACAGTGTTTAATATCTTGAGCTGAATAGTGTTTATAGAACGATCACTCTGTAGTAAATAACAAATGTGTTTTACATTTCACAATAACACTGTCTAAGCCTTGTCACAAAATAAGAAATTTACTTGGTCAATACATATAAAATTGGTCAGCTCCATCAGGAGACTGGGGGTTGAAAACTAAAACTAAATATCACTATGTAGCAACTAGAATGCTTAAAATGTAAAAGTCTAACAGTAGCAAGTAGTGCTAAGAATATGTAGCAATTGGAATTCTCATACATTGCTACCCGGACTGTAAATTGTAAATAGGAGTGTAAACTTTCATACACTTCTCCTGCTAGGAGTGCAAACCATTTGACACTACTTAGTAATATTAACGATGTGAATAGCCTATGGCTCATTAGTTTCACTCCTAGGTATACACTCTACGGAAATGCTGGTGCACACATTCCAGAAGACAGGGGCAGGGATGTCGGCAGCAGCATTATAATAGCTGCAAACTAAAACAGCCTCAATACTTATTATCAGCCGGAAAAATTCACACAATGGAATGTTATACAGCAGAGAACATGAAACACATGGACTAATCTTAAAACTATAAGACTGAGCAAATGAACCCTCATACAAAAGAAGATATGTTATATGGTTCCATTTACAAAATGTTCAAAAACATACAAGAGCCAAACTCTAGTGTTAGGAATGAATATTTTTCTATTTATTTATTTATCTATTTATTTATTTTGCTGCATTTCTTCTTCTGTTTTCAACATCAAAATGGCTACACAAATTCACCAATTTTGATAAGTTTTTAAGTATATTTTATTGATTATGCGATTACAGTTGTCCCATGTTCTTCTCTCCTTTGTCCCTTTCTACCTGGTACTCACCTTCCCTCTAGTAGTCCCCCCTTAGTTCATGTCCATGGGTCATACATATAAGTTCTTTGGCTTCTCTATTTCCTATACTATTCTTAACCTCCCCCTGTCTATTTTGTACCTGCCAGTTATGCTCCTTATTCCCTGTACCTTTCCCCCCATTCCTCCCTCCCCACTGATAACCCTCCATGTGATCTCCATTTCTGTGATTGTGTTTCTGTTCTACTTTTTGCTTAGTTTGTTTTTGTTAGGAATGCATATTTAAGTTACAAAGCTCTAAGGGAATGGTTACCAAGAAAGTTAGGAGAAGAATATATGGGGGGCAGGCAGGAGGGACTAATGATTGGGAGGAGTTCAAGAGGGGTTTCTGATTGCTGGGATTATTTTTTTAATTTCCTGGCTTGAGTTGTGGTCACAATAGATACATTTGTTTGTATATTAGTGGGTTTAACAATAAAAGGTGGTTTTTTTAAAGATTTTATTTATTCATTTTTATGAGAGAGGGGAAGAGAAGGAGAGAGAGAGGGAGAGAATTATCAGTGTGTGGTTGCCTCTCGTGCACCCTGTACTGGGGACCTGGCCCGCAACCCAGGCATGTGCCCTGACTGGGAATCGAACTGGTGACCCTTTGGTCCGCAGCCTGCACTCAATCCACTGAGCTACAACAGCCAGGGCCAATAAAAAGTGTTTTAACAAGAAACAAATTATGTATATAATGCACTCAGAGTTAGGCATAGGCAGCCAATAGGTTCTATGCTGAAGAAATGATTCAGCTTCTGTAAGCGGGCTAATGACATTATCTACTTAATTACTTTAAATCCCAAAACTAGAGATAAAATAATTTCTTAAATGTCTGGTGGAGACCAGAGAGACACTGGCATAGCTTGGGCTCTATATTCGTGACATGACTTGCATTTGAAAACCTAAGCCAAATAGAGGCAGAGTAATAAAAACTCCTCGGATTTGTTGAATATCGCCAGCCAGTGTTCTAAGAAATTTAGACATATTCATTCATGCAACCTTCACAAATAACCTAAGGGGGTAAGTACTACTTTTGTAGTCACTTTTCAGAGAAGTCACTTGCTTCCCCAAGACCACCCTGTAAATGCTGGAGCCAGGACTCCAAGCGAGGCAGTCTGACTGCTGTGCTCTA